>ML792445.1:296603-306668 GCA_009831015.1 Picea engelmannii | reverse complement strand
TTTTTGACATGTTGCTTTTAACTTTAATGCTGTCCTTAGTTGACAAAACTTTCTAACCAGGTTGGATAAGTTTTAGTTTTGGTAACAAATTTAGCAAGAATTGCCATCAACACCTATCCTATATGACTTGTGCTACATTCCAACACCGGTAGTAGATTTTATTTCTAACAAAAAAAATTCTCATGTGATTTTGCAAACCACGGTATATGTTCATTTTTAGGCATGGATAAGATTTCACTACTTGAAAATAATAAGACCAAGTGGCTTCTTGAAAAATGGAGGTGAACCAAACACTCTTTTTCGCTGTATAAATCTTGAAAGTTCCTGTTATTGTCAACAACTGTAACCAGTCTTATTAGGATATCCAATAGTTATATCCGGAAAAAAATATATGAAATAAATTTCTTCTCCATCTAGAATGTGTAGATGCACTGAAATCGAGAACTAAGATCCTATTACAAGGAAAAATGCTGAATACAAACCAGAAAATACATTGAAAATACTTCAACCATACAGTCCATTTCTTGCAGAAAACAGACTCAACACAATAATGAATATTTTTTCTAAATATAGGTAACAAGAGGTACCACAGACCATTGAACTTTCAATGCCATTGTCAGTGGAAGATTTGGAACCCGGAATACGCAATTGATGAACTGTCACAAAGCCAGAATCAAGGTATAAGTTTCTGATGAGCACAGAAGATAAGTTCCAAGGCTGATAGAACATACACAGCATCAGTAACACCTCATAAAAATCAAATTAGAATTCTAAAACCTGAAGAATTTTTGGCCTGGCTCAGAGACTTAATTAGGTTGACAAGATGATCCTGACAAAAACCAACACAAAAATTTAGCTCTGTTATAAGAAGCAAACCATTTCCTAAATATCTTATATCAAAACTTCCAAAAAAATGCCATCATCAGAGTTAGCTTTACCCTTTGTGTAGCATTATATTGTGCAATTCTTTGCATAACTGGAAGTACTGAAGACACAGCCAGACTTGTAGTAGAACTTGCAGGTGACAAAGGCATAGTCATTGGCTGAGGCAAGGTCTGAAATTTGCAAGAAACCAAAATTCAAGATGCAATCTATCAACAAATAAGAAGCTACGAAATTTTCCTATGCACAATTGAATGTCAAAAATATCCCCAAACTTTCCCTTCTATAATCACAGCTAACATTTACAGTTTCATTTGAATTCAAATGAAAACATTGTAAAGCAATTACCGATAGCAATCAACATAACTATCATGGCAACAAAGTATATCATATACTTGGAGTTCAATCAAATACCATGGCAAAAGTCCAAATATTCTTGCCAATGGGAGTGTGGTCTAGCAGCAAGCACCAAGGTGATCAGGCTTGTATTAACACAGAGACCCGGGCTCAAAACCCTCTGAGTGGGTGCGGATGAGGTCAGCTGCAAGTCCTGGGTGACTTTGATGGCATAGATATGCCTCTCATAGCATGGCAGCATAGCCAAAGAGACTCTATAAGACATATTTCTCAAAAAAAATGTCCAAATATTCTCCAGAGTCCAAGATGATAATTACAAGTGACTAAGCATGTGTTGTCCATGAAAATTCTAAATCAAAACACTTTTAAACCAATGCTAATTGTGTCATCATGCAGAGTAAAATGTTGCATAACTTTAATCACAGTAATGGAGGATGTAAACTACTAGATCCTTGGTCGTCCTCATTTAAAACATACCACAAACAGAAAGAAATAGTTATTGGGATTACCATGCAATCCATAGCTACTTAAAATCAAATATGGGGCGTGTGATTATTAAGCCAATGGATTGTCTCCAAAGTCATAGTGAACAGAACTACATCAATACAGAAATTTATATAGCCAACTCTCAAAAATTCTCATGAATACCTTACTCCATGGGTCAGCATTAGGTCACTACCCCATCAAACAGGTAAGTAGCCCAAGTTGATGCCACACTCCACCATAGAACCACAAGGATAATATGCTCTTCCTAACTACCTTAGAGCCTATCACCCCTCCTAGGAAGAAGAGTGATGCAGCAGCAATTAGGGTTGGGGAGAAAATACCACCTATAAAAAATAGGGAAAATCAATGGCAAGTGTTTCCCCAAGAATGGACTCAAGGCTCCTCTGCCTAACCAAAGAAACCTTCTTACATAGTTCAATAGTACTTAATTAGAATATCCTTGGGGGTAAATGGCCACATCACTGCAAGGGTAACAGAATTAGATTGGTCAACTGATTTGAACTGAAAGTCACTTCCAAACCATGTTCGATAGTGTACTATCAATCATACACCACCCAAGAGGTAAAGCCTATCCAATCATAATAGAAACAGTCACCAATAACATATAGCTACCAATTTCTACCAACTAGGTAGTTTATTTATAACATAGTTACTAGATTCACGGGTCAACCTATGACCTACAAATTTGATTCAACTTGTTCTCAAACAGGTAATTTCAACTCGCTGACTTAAGTTTGACCTGTTACCCCCTCCATGCCTAGGGGTAACTAGAGGAGATCATGTCTCATGGCCCACAATGGAGAACACGATCCTGACCATGATGATGATCAGCATGTCCACAGATGGCATCCCAGCAACCCCTCTCATTCACCTTTACATCTATAGCTCAACCAAGGCTCATCACATTCAAGCAACCTAGAGTATGGGTCCTGGGAGATGGTAAGCCATCGTCACCATGAGGTATGTGAGTCCTTTCATGCAAAGTGTTGTGCTTAATTTGTTGGGCATGTGGATGAGGATCTTTGGTTGAAGTTGGATAATGGATCACTGGTTTGGGAAATTGTGCCAGTTGCCTTGTTTCACCTTCGTGGTCAGCTTCTGTGTCCTAGAAAGGAATGATAGCAAAGAGGACCAATAAAAGCCAGTCCAAACTTGAGCTCTACTCTTTCAATGCTCACCTTGGTCCAAAAAATGCAATGCTAATGGCTTGAAACCTTACAAAGGGGACTTGCAAATATATAATAAGGCGGGACTTAGAAAAAGGCAAAAAGGGATATTGGGAAAAATAGAACGTGAATATGGGGTAACTCAAGAGCAAGTGCACCCTCCACAAAGGTGCTCATAGAAATGGATTCAGTGACACCATTAGCCATGAAGTAAGCCCTAAACCATATGACTTTCACACTTACTCTTGAAGGGTTTTTACTTTCCCTTGTCATTCTCGAGACCTATCCCTCTACCTGGGTTATTTTATTTCCTATCTAGGTGGCACACCTAATACGATTGGATGAAGGCCCTCCCATACTTAAACGTGGCAACTCACATGGGGTCCTAGGCTGGTGTGATGCTTGAAGGCGATACTGAGGTGAGTTATCTTATATGGCTTATATCTTAAGTTGCACCTTACTTTGCATGTTTTAAGGACTAATGCTTCTTATGAACTTTGGCTAACCATGTTTTATACTTTGATTTTTTTAGGATGGCCCTAACATGGTTCTTGAGGGACGTCCTGGGCTTGTACCCAGGACATTGTGCCTTTATTGCAAGACCTAGGCACGTGTGATGGAGAGCAGAGAGTCATCCAGTGACTCACCACATTATCAGAACCCTAAATGATGTACAGATGGGCTTGGTAGGAGAAGATTCAATCATGATGGCACACAAGTGGACTGAAAGCCCCACAGGCTGGGCAGAGTACCCTAGGACTTATTTTACACCATGATTAGGGACGTTCCAGCAACATATAATCAAAGACAGTGCAGAGATGACATGTAGCTCTGCAGACCCTGGATGCTAGCCTTGGATCCTGGATGCTTGCCCTGTTATGGTGATGACGTCACCTTCTAGGGCATGACGCAACTAGGATTTGATTGCACACATGGGGTATTGTTGACACATGGCATGATTTCGGTGAGGAGAGACATCACTTGCTCCCACCCTGCTCTCGATTGATGCTAGTAAGTGAATTCCAGCAATTATTGTTTATGATATTAATGTTTATGGTGAAATTGTTATTTTGTTGTAAGAAGTCTTGTTATTGAAACCCTAAGAGAGGAACATAAGTGCTTCTTCCTCTCACAAGGTGATATCTATCTAGAATTTGTGAACTATCTGTTGGATTTTCCTTATTTACAGAGCATTAGTGTTACTAGTGTTCTTTTACTTTGTTACCATTAACATATGTATCATGTATTGAGCAGTAGCAACATAAACAAGAGACAGAAAAGAACACAAGAGATTTATCCTAGGAAAACCCCAAATGGGGGAAAAACCCAGCAACCTTTCTTAAGATAGATTTCGTTCACAAAGCAAGTCCAATCAGATAAACCCTAGCACAAGTGCTAGCTTAACCAGAATTACCACCCCAACTGCAACAGCAGCACCATACAAAGGTAACGCACCTCCTCAAGGAGTAGCGCACAAGAGAGAGATACCAAAAGACTAAGCAATAATAAGTTGTGTAGCTGCATCTACTGCGTCAACTCCTCCAAACTTGCATCTTGCTTCTGTGTAGCTGGGAGAGTGTGAGTGAGTGAACAAATGAGCTAAGGCACCTCCTTACTTATAGTCTTCATGTCCTTCTAGTTGGGCCGACTTCTCTTCTAGGAAGGTGTCTTTTCATTATACTTTATTCTTCTAGGCCGAGTTCTCTTCTAGGGTATTTCAATATATGTTCAGTGGATCTCTTACTTCTGGAATCTTCTCTGCATCTAAGAAAGGTCATCTAGGAGGGAAAGATCCTCCCACAACTACCAAAACATCAACACTCCCTCTTAGCTAGGGAGGCATCTTTCACGATGTCTTCATCTGGTAGACCACCGACAACTCTGCAATCTGTTAGCGGGAACACGGCTGCTACAATGCCTTCAATAGCTCGAATCATCAGGCACAATCTCTGCGATCAACGGTAGCACACACAGCGACATCCAAACGATCTGGTAATCTCCATGACAATCAACTAGTAGCACACAACTACTGTCTAGTGACACAGTCACTGTCAGTGGACCACATCCACCATAGTAGCACACAGTTATTGTCCAGAGACACATAGTCTTTGTCAGTGGTACACAACCACCGAAGTAGCACACAGCTATTGTCTGGAGTCATACATCCTCCGCCAGTGGAACACATCCACCGTAGCAGCACACAGCTACTATCCAGAGACACACAGTCTTCGCCAGTGGTACACAACCACCGAAGTAGCACACAGCTACTTTCCAGAGTCACACAGTCTCCGCCATAGTCTTACGACTACGTGTGTGATGTTTCTTCTCTCAGCAAGTCCAACAGTGCATTACCCCCCTCAGTCACCTCACGTCACTGATCTAGGGAAACCTTGGCCAGAGGGGTTAGTCGGCATGAGAAGAAACAACACACCTCCCTCTCAATGAGGGTGGACATTCGGCAACACTCCAAGCTTGTCCCTGAAGTACTCATACTTAACGCTTCACAAGGGCTTGGTGAGAATGTCCGCTATCTACTCGTCCGTGGATATGTATTGGAGCTCCACAGCTCTTCTCTCCCCCATGTCCCGGATGTAAAGATATTTGATCTCTATATGCTTAGACCTGTCATGGAATACAGGGTTCTCGGTAAGATTCACAAAACTTTGATTGTCACAATGTATCAAAGTTGGCTCCAATTCTAGATCAAATATCCCAACTAGCAACTTCTGGAGCCACACTGCTTCACAGCTTGCCACGCTTGCTACGATATACTCTGCTTATGATGTATTGAGTGCCACTGATGTCTGCTTCCTGCTCAACCATTAGATCATGCCTGATCCCAGATTAAAACAACATCTGGAAGTATTCTTCCGATCCATTGCACTCCCTGCCCAGTCAGAATCTGTATATCCATGCAGCTTCACATCTCCACTTGAGACATATCTCAATCCATATCTAACCGTACCATGAAGGTACCTCAATATATGTGTTGCTGCCATCCAATGTACCTATCTAGGTTCAACCATGTGTTGATTCAAGGTATTCACTGCAAAGTATATGTCTGGCCTGGAGTTAACCAGGTACATCAAGGATCCAATCAATTGTCTGTACATCGTGGGATCCACCAAATCTAAAGATTTGTCACTCAAGAGCTTCAGATTTATCGTCATCGGTGTGGTCATGGACTTGCAGCCATCATCCTGATTCTCTGTAGAATCTCAACAGTATATTTTCCTTAGCTAAGGAAAATCTCATCTGATCTCTGCCACACTTCCAATCCCAAGAAGTAATGCATCAGACCTAGATCCTTCATCTCGAACTCTGAAGAGAGCTCCCTCTTGCACCCAACTTATGAGCTTCTCATCTTCTGTCAGAAACATGTCATCCACATATCGGATCAATAAATCATCCACAAGCTCATCAAATAACTATTTGATCTAGCATATCATGTCCTGGGTGCCTGTTTAGGCCCGTACAAAGCCTTCTTCAATATGTACACATGAGACTCCTCATGTATTTTGTGGCTCCTCTATGTACACTTCTTCTAGCTACTGGAGCAAGTGTCTTGTCATAATCTTCTCCCTCTTACTGGGAGAATCCTCAAGCCACAAATCAAGCTTTGTACATCTCTATGTTGCTATCTGCAGCATGCTTGATTTTGTAGATCAATCTTGGAAGTCACTACCGACTTCCCTTTTGGTCTCGGAACACCCTCTCACGCATCATTCTTCATAAAGGACTGATACTCCATCATGGCATCTTTCCATTCTTGTTTCTCAACAGCTTCTTCAATGGTGGAAGGCTCTTAATCAATGATGTTTCTCATCAGTGCCATATAGATGGAAAACATATGTGGTTTCTAGAACTGAGGCAAAATCTATATCCTAGTACTTCTGACTAGTTGCCTCCTCTGTCACTTCAAGAAGGTCTATCGAGACAAGGGAATCCTCCCAAGAGATCTCACATCTCCTAGAAGCCTCTAAAGTTTCGATCTAGCCTCCTCAACTCATGGCACATGTCTGTCAGTCATGGAAGACGTCTCTCTCTCTCCTATATGAATCTGAGAAGTAATACTTTCTGAATGAAAGTCTCTAAGCCACTGACTCTCTTTGAGATCAGGCTCACTTTGAATCAGCATGCTCCCTCTGAAGCTTGACTCCCTCTGAGTCTATACGATCTCTGGAGCCACCTTCTTCCGCTGCATCTGTTGACTTCTTCTGAATTCTAATCTTCTGTGGACTGCTCTGGGAGGTTGCTCCTCCCTACTAGAACCTAAGGGTTGACTCCCTCTGAAATCTAGCTCCTTCTGAGTTGGTACTTGGTGGGGCCGCTTGCCTCACCATTGGTGGAGTCATATGCTTCTCTTCATAGTATGGTTTATTAATGTCATGTATCTGTATGAGAACACGCTTGTTTACTACATCATTTCTAGGTAGGCCCTTCTAGCACTATTGACTCTTCCTGATGATCTGAAGAGTGGTCAGATTAACTATGCGGTCATCTTTGGAGCCTTCTACTCCTCACAATTAATTTCCATAAGAGATACTCGTCTTTGTCTTCTACTTCACATGGGTGTGTACATTCGTGTACATAGTTATGTGTCTCGGCTAGAGACTGTCTAAAACTAAGTTGCAGGAAACCCCCCCCCTCGGTTTCGGGCAGGAAACCAATACGAAACTCGGAAACCGATACGGTACGGCCAGGAGACACCCCCGGTCGTACCGTACGGCGTTTCCCGATTTGGAAACGCAGTACGATACAGCCGGCGGCGTTTCCTGGCCGTACCGACTTGTACGGCCAGCATTTCGGGCATCTTTGAGGCGAAATAAGAAAAACAAAGGGGGCCATGGGGCCCCCAAACAGTCAAATATGTTTTTTTTTGCATTTTCTATGTTTTTCTTGCATCATTATTGCATTTTTTTGGATCATTATGTTTTTCTTGCAATATAATGTCTTATTTTTAAAAAAACTATATATACATATATATATATATATATTAATTTTTTTATATACGGCGTCTCCCCCAGCGTTTCCCAGGACGTTTCCATTTTTGGGGGGCCTGTTTCATACCGTCCCGGTTTCGGAAACTTGGAAACGTTTCCCCGTTTCGTGCAACTTAGGTCTAAATAGTTGCCTCCTGCAATCGTCATCATAGCTCCTTCTCAGAGCTATCACCTATGACCTGCCCGGAACAAGAGACAACAACAACATTTCCATGGTAACCTCCATGGAATGGTTAGTAATCAAGAACATCTCCTAGAGGAGATCAATTTCATCTTGCAGACAAGTATATCATTAACAATGAGCATTTTCTTAATGATAATCGTACCGACATTATTCAGGTGTACCTAAACATTTGATAGCAATGGCAAATAATAAGGTTGTAAAGACTGTTATCCTAGGTACAATACTTTCTTAAGCAACAACAATATAAAATATCAAACTTTATATGCAAACCTGGAGTCTAGTGTTGTTGTCCTGCTTGAGTTTCCTTCTATCGTTCATATGGAAACACCATTGTCTAAAAGACAAATTTTTCATCCGTTGATGCCTTTGAGTGCTCTTCGGCATCTATTGCATGTGCATGGTGTTCCTTCTTCTCCTTTTCATTTATATTTGGACATTGAAAGGCATAATGTCCCAGCTTTTGGCAACTGTAGCATTTGATCTTTGACGCATCCTTCTTGTAACGAGGTCTCTTAGACTTCTTCGGGCTACCTTCTTCCCTTTTCTTTTTGTTCTTCACGTGTGTTGCAAGTGCTTGGTTTTCCTCATCATCTACCTTTTGTTTCTTGGACATCAATCTAGATTCTTCTTGAGAGCAATCTGCCCATAACTTGTCAAACTTGGGTAACTTCCTTCTTGCACAAATTCCTTGGACAAATGGGTCCCAAGAGAGAGGGAAACCATTTAGCGTAGTGGTTACTAGTTCAGCATCTTCTATTGGATCTCCAATGGCTGCTAACTGGTCTTTGATCTATGAGATCCTTGTAAAGAAGTTGGCTATCGTCTCTGACTTGTTCATAGTCACATTTCTGAGTTGATGTCGTAGGGTAAGCTTCTAACTCGTGTTCTTGCTTTCATAGAGTCTGGTTAGGGAATCAACCATCTCCTTTGCAATCTTTAGTTCTTATACATTGGGTATTAGGTGATCGTTGATTGAGTCTGTCAAGATCCTCTTGGCCTTGACCTCATTTTTCTTGAACTCTGTCTTTGCTTCTTTGTCTTCGGGTTCTGGAAGCATCTTCTTAACGTGATCCAATAATTCATTCTCTTCTAGAATGCGTTGCATTCTATGCTTACAAGACTTGAAGCTATTTGCTCCATCCAATCTATCCTCAACTCTCATACTGGTTGACATTTTCGTCGATAGAAACCATAGCACTGAAAAAAACTTGATTTTTCAAACTTCACCAAACTGCACGCTAAGGGTTTCAGGGGGTGCGCTAGGTTAAGGCGCACTACTCTGTGAAGGAATTATTCCCAATGTCCTTGGGATAGTGCCCAACGAGCTTGACAAAGTATTGCAGCTGCAAGGTGCTGCAAGGTGCTGCAAGGTGTCGCTGTAGCGATCTTCCTTCCAGTGGTCAAACTGTTCTGAAGGTAACCAGCTCTAATACCATGTTGTATTTTCCTTATTTACAGAGCATTAGTGTTACTAGTATTCTTTTACTTTGTTACCATTAATATATATATCATGTACTGAGCAGTAGCAACCCTGGTTACCGAAGCGTCCCCCCCCCCGGTCCGGACCTCCGATTCGCGCTCCGAGCGGGAGCATCCCGGAGCCGCGCTCCCGGCCGCGCTCCGGACCTCCCGAACCGCGCTCCCGGGCCTAAAACCCCGCTCCCTGCCCTGTCCCGAACCGTCCCGCTCCCGCGCGCTCCCGACCCGCTTCCCCCCACGCTCCCGCACCTACAGCCTGCGCTCCCGAGCACCCGGAACCGCGCTCCCAGAGCGCTCCCAAACTAACTCGGGCGCTCCCCAAAAATGAGCCCCAAAAAGTCATTTTTTTTTTGTTTTTTTTTAATTTTTATTTTTATTTTTTGGCTTTGTGCGTGGGCCCTAGGGCGTTTTTAGGGTTAGAGAGGGGAGATAAAGCAAAATCTCTCCCTCTTTTTCCTCATTGTTTCATCTTTGAGTTGAAGTGGAG
>ML792445.1:238550-256626 GCA_009831015.1 Picea engelmannii | reverse complement strand
GCTAAGGAGGTCATAAGCACATGGGGAACACCTCCCAAGGTACAAAACTCAACAAAATTGACTGTTACAACGCTTTATTTTGTTTGGGGGGAATATGACTTATATTATACAGAAAATAAAATATGTACATAAGCAATAACAAGAAAACAAGAGTGGTGGAAAAATTGCTTATGATCATTCTCCGCAATGGAGACAGCAACCATGGAGAATGAAACCCCCTATGTGCTTGCAGGATCAGGACGACCTTGTCCATTCTACCCTATCATCTAGCTCTTTGTGGCCAACTCCTGGGAGTTTGTTCATTCTCATGTCTTATGGTTCAGGTCCCTTTTCCTTTATGGGTGTTCAAAGACTTGGGCCTTGTGTATTCATTCTGCCCTAGCATCTAGTTCTTTCTTAGTGGTTAGCTATTAGGCATTATGTTTTGCCCTAGCCTGTGCTTGGCTCTCTTTCTTAAGTTGGCTCTTTGTGGCTCAATTCTCTTTGCCTGTTACTCAATCAGCCTTGTTGGTTTTGTGTCGTCGACTCTTAGAGCTTTTTGTATGGTCGGTCATCTCTTTCTTCCCTAGCCTGCACCTTTCTTTGCTATTCAAGGTCGGATTTCTTTGTGGCCATCTCTTACAGGTATCTTGGGTCTTTGTTAGAGTTTTTTCACACAACAATATTGGCTACTTTGGCTAGCATTTAGCTGCCTTGCAAGCTTGCAACATATGCAGCATCATTCATACTAGTTTGGCTCTCAAGGGCCTTGCTACTGCCAAAAACACAACTCAAGGTATGTGTAAGGGTCACACCCTAACTCCTCTAGTTAAGGGAGTAGATTGTTACTTGATGTATAGTGGTCATCATTATTAAATAATGTTCACTAGATAGTTAAGAGTCTATAATCAATAATCTAAGCTGGCCTCATTAAAGAAGGTCCACTAGATAGTTGATGTTGCCTCATTAATGAAGGCCCACTGGGTGGTTAGGGTTCGAGATAGATAGAAACAATTTATAGAAGTAGAAGCTATGTAATCAAGTACTAAGTGATTAATATTCTATTGGATCTTTGCTCAATTGGAGGTTGCCCCCTCAAAGAGGCAAGTGAACATTGCTTCCTATTCATAATATCAATAAGGTTGCATATTATTGCTACTTCAATAATTTGGTTATGTTTTATTTGCTTTCCATAGTTATATTTTAGTCAATATTGCTCTAACTTTTTTGTCTCGGCTAGAGAAGTCTTACGTCTTTAAACACAGCAATTTGTCATTTAGTAAGTAGAAGTGCGACTGGGAAGCATAGGTGTAGAGAATAGCACGACAACCTAGTTGGACACCCTTGTACACCTCTATTGGTACCTAGGGAGTAGTACTGCATTAGACAGAATCTATATATAGATTCAATCTTCCATGTACCCTCAGATATATCGGAATCCCCCTAAACACACATGAAACCATCCTTACATAAACCTGTCATTCGACTTGTTGTTATAGTACACCAAGCACAACGCTCAGGGACATCACACTCGTGTACCAGGGAATCAAGTGGGACAGCCAAAGGTATAGTTTATCCTCCTTACTTAGTGTTGTCGCCTTATACACACCTCAGGTAGCGTGGAAGAAATTTTCAATCCACTGGGTGTGTCCTTGGGGGCAAGTCTCGAGTCAAGGTGTTGTCACTTGATCCTCAACTCCTCCATCTAGGCCAACTCCTAGCGAAGCCAAGGGGGTAGTCCCTGAAAAAAAGAATCTAAGGCTTGAACTGAAGCTAAGCACAATTATTGTTCTAGGAGTTTATTGAAAGCAAGAGCAAGATAATAATTGAATTTATGCTAGCAACATGTATGACACATAAAGGAAATTGCTTATGGTAAAGATACAAAGCATGAAAGTACTTGGATATAAAGATACAATATGGAAAATAGATACAAGTGCTTAAATGGAAAGGACAAGCAATATATAAAGCCCAGTGCCAAATTTAAAGATGTTGCAAGATAAGTGAAAATGTTGTTGTATGAGTATTGTTACAAGTGCTCTTGACAAATTTTATTATTAAAGGTGAGTTGCTAAGTTGGTAGTTTTATTGTGAAGTGGTTGTTGTGAGTGCAAGTCCACTTATGAGTGTGAAGTGTGTGTGGAGTGATAACAATAAAGAAAATCTAATCTAAATGTGGCCCTTTAGAGACTATCCTCTAAATTGGATGCAAAGAACTATGCCAGAGGTCCAACGGGGAGATTATCCCCCTGACTTCATACACAAGTTCATTACAATAAACAAGTACAACGAGTAATGCCGGAAGTCCAACACGGGGAGAACCAAGATCTCAAGGAGTATCCCGTCTAACTTCACATAAAAACTCATTGCAATGTCCCAATTTAAACAATAGCAACTATAGGACTTTCCTAGTTAAGACTAAATCTGCACTGACCAATCCCCATTCTGCATGAAATTGTACTCTAGAGATCAAGTCAAAGCTTGCAGAGGGGGGGTCAGGATTCAGGAAGATACTGAGGGAAGCTTAGGGGATGGTTTATTTTCAACTTGAAATTACAGAAAAGCAAATTGCGAAAATTGAAACTTGACTAGAGATTGAAATTTAATCTACAAATTGAAATCTAAACTAAGCTAATCTATAAAAATGAAATCTAAACTTAATCTATAAAAATGAAATCTAAACTAACTGTTTTGTGGTGCTGTGATTGATTTTAATACTGATTTTATCTTTTTAAATTAGTGAAATTGGAAGCATAAGCTAAAAAAAGGAAAATTTGTCAATCACACAAAAGGACATCGATCCCCCAGGGGGGATAAAGACTGGGCACTATGTATCCCACTGATTTTATTAATCTCGATTACAATCGTTTTGGGAAATGCTAGTGGTCCCTTATATGGATTCTGGAACAAGAACACTAAGCTTACAAGTTTTCAGCAATGTTTAGGAAGGAGGATAAGTGCTTCCAGGGTCCCGGATGGTCCAAAACCACCAAAATTCGTCAGAATCTCCCCTTGGCTGTCCTCAAACCTGCAAAAAACAACGATGTATTGGGGGAAAAAGATGCCCAAAAATTCTTTGGAGGACCCTGAAAAATATGCTAGATGATATATAAAGTTTGTGCAAAAAATTTACAAGTAAAACCTACACTAAATTAGCCAAAATGAGCCTAATAAAGCAAGAGAAAGAAGAGCCTTCTTAATGATATTGTTTGCTGTCCTAAAACAGTAAATACAATATCACAAAGTTTTCCCAAATGATCTTTAAAGCACTCTAAAAAAAATTCTACCTTCTAGCCTTTAAATTTCTCTTTTTAAAACTAGCTAAATGATAGATTGTACAAGCTAGATCTATTAAAGAATAAGACTTTATAAAATGAGATCAAATCTACTTGATTTTAACATGCAAAGGGAAAGATTCTTTAGATCTAACTTGAAACATAAATTTAACCTTGCATGTATTGAAAGTAACCAAAGAAAGATTGTTTAGAAAGTTTGAGAAAGAGAGAGGAAGGATTTGCTCAAGACTTGAATCCTTGGGCTATGGGGTCCTTTAAGAAATGGTTGAAGGATTCTTGCTCCACAAAGACCATGAAGGTGAGTGAAGGGTTGAACTCCAAGGCTTCAACTCTTCAAGTTTGAGAACCTGTAAGCTAAAACAACTCTTGCCAAGAAAGTTTGTTAAACATATAGTTTCCCTACAATTGAAAGTTAGAAAGCATGCATATTAACTTAAATAGACATGAAATCTAATTTCTCAAATGTAAAGGACAATAAGACAATACATAAACAAACTAGTTTAAATAAGTCTTACATCCAAAGGATAGGCTAATAAACAAGAAAAACAAGAGAGCTAATCTACAGTTACCTCAAGCACAACATAAGCAATGAGCATCCACACAATGGACCTCCAAAGTCTTTCTTTATTCACTTCAAGAGAGTTTCAAATGATAGCATTACAATGCAAGTATACTTTCCCCAAGCTCCAACTAGCTTGAATGAGGAGAAGAGACTTGTTTAAATAGCAAGAGGGTGTGAATCCCAAGGCAAGGGTGCATGACACATATGATGGGCGAGTGGCATGAGAGAGGGCGTGTGGCATAAGCATGTGAGTTGGGTTTGCCACATCTCCAAGTAAGACGGCGTGTGAGAATGACAACTTATGGAGTTTAGTAGAGAAGAGGGCGAGTCAGTCCTTGGGATTGACATCCCCACTTGCAAGTGCTCCACCTCAAGGGAGAGGTGCGACTTGCTTCATTGGGATCTCCACCCACTTGACAACTAACTCAATAAGTAGCCTTCTCTCTTAGTTAACTCGCCACATAAGCCATGGACTAAAGTCAAGGGGAAAACATATGCCCTTAATTATTGGCTTGCTGATTTTTCATTTATTTGTTGCCTTCTATTGACTTTTTTGAGAGAAAATGACTTTTTGTGATTAAATAAGCACTATTTTCCCTCAAAAAGGTGATACTTAAGTAAAATGGGTATTTTGAGTGTGAAAATGAATATCGCCAAGGAATATAATGCCTCCTAGTACCACTTTTTAAACTTAGGCTTTACTTACAATTAAAAATATCCCGGTTGCAGGAAAAAATTTTATTAACTGGAAACATTAAAAATCCTAGGGGGGACTTAGCACAATTTCCATATGACTCAAAAATGATGACTAGCATGGTAATATACATTAGAAACTAGACTTAGAAAAAACCACTAAGGCCTAACCATCAGTACACACTCCATCTTTGGAGGTAATTGAGTGAAAAAACTCAAAAATTATAAGGTCGCAAGATATAATTAGAAAGTAAAAAAACACTCTAGAGTTATGTACTCATGTTTAAGTCTTAAGGAACTAAGGCTTTTACAAAGTTCATCATGCTAGTTCATCTTATTATAATTCCCCATGGGGGGTATGGAAATGCGGTATAAAGAGGAAGAAGAAGAAGAAAGGTGGCCATATTGGCTAGCTGGACTTCTGAACTCTGATTCTGAACAATTCCTTGTTCAAACTGCGGCAGCTCAACTGCAAGTCTATCCTAGTGCAACTTGGTGGTTAACACTTAGCACCATGAAAGACCAGTTAAGTACTATTTTTGGAAACCCTCAGGTATATGAAAAGGCTATAGTGCCTAACACTCCTTTTCTCTGAGGACCCTACAAACCCTAGCCTCTACAACACAAGTAGCGAAATTCCTACATAACATGGAACATAAGGAATTTAGGAATTTTGTCAGCACATTGCTCAAACAAGAGTAAATACTCTGGAAGAAGTAAAAAAGAAAATAATCCCCAACGAGACTAGACCATTGTATGAGGCCTATCTCAAAAGACTCCTCTCACAACGTTGATGGCAATGATATAGCTCTTGGGTAACCTTTTAAGAGGACCACATTGGCCCAAGCCAAACCAGACCCTTACCAGTGGCCTATCTCGACAACATCCTCTAATGGCAGCGTAGTTGTTTTCCAAATCATGGGCATTCCTCGAACAAAACCAAAATCCAGACTACAAGGATTAGTGAAGCAATCGGAGCAGTTGGAACTCATGAATTCTAAACTACAAGCAAATCTTCACATCCTTTCCAAAAGGGTTTCAAAGGTAGAGTCGAAAAACCTTGTCCTCGAACAAACAATCCATGACTCCAAAACTCAAGAAAACCTCCAAGGCCCAAGTGACTCACTTCATGCTGAAATTATGGACAACAAAAACGAACAATAAATCAGATCCCAATAGGGATTATTCAAACAAAAAACTGAAACCCAACTTAATTCCTAGGTCTAAGTAGCTCGTGGGAGAGACAAGGCCCCACACTAAATAGAGGTAGAATAAGTAGTACAAGCTAAGTTAATCGAGGAACACCCCGGGAAGGTGAGGTAAAATAATCTAAAGGTTCAAGGACTCCCCCCCACCTTCATCACCAACAGACCCTATGTATGTAGGGACCCTTTTTCGCTAGGACACCTTGAGCATCCCAAACCTGAACCCTCTCAGTGCTTGGTTTAATTCAAATTCCAATACCCTCTTCCTTGGATTATGGATGCTAAGCGCTAGAATGCGAGCTCTTCGAGCCAAGGAGAGACTCTTCTCACTTACCCATAGGATATTCTTGGATGTGACCCTTACACACTCCCAAGTTGTGGAACTTAAAAAATCCCCAGATCAAGTTGCAAATGTATGAAAAGCAAGGAAATGGACAGTCGTTCGAGATCTCAGAGTAATAATTCAAAACTCCCCTCCCCCAGGGTCGACCCACCCTAGATCTACCAAATGACACCCCCACAATGGTGTAGGTGGGGTCTCGAGAATTTATGTTAAGTGTTGGAACTCTAATGGGGCCTTCTCATCCTCTCCAAGGCCACTTGATGCACTCAGACCCCCAGATATTCTCTTTGTGACTGAGACCCATGCAAGTCCTATTCAGATTATATTAGACTATCTAGGCTATCATTTTCTTTTAGTTTGTAGGTAGAAGACAAAGTAATAGTGGGGTTAGGGGCTTAGGCGCATAGTTTTTTATATCTGGGATTCTCTCCGAGGCAAAGTCACCATGGTCATCTCTGACAAGGATGCTTGATTCATATGGATCTGGATCAATGGCATGTCCCCCCTTCCCTGAGATATCTTCATTGTGGTCTATTATTTCCCCCTTACTTCATCATATTATGCTTTGCACTGGGACTCTAGCAGGGACCCCTACATGGACTTATATATTAATATTGTCCAATATTTGATACAGGTTGAGATCAACCTTTTGGGGGACTTCAATGCCCACGCCAGGAACCAACAAATAACACTCCACAACAAATCTGAGAATGCTCTATGCCTTCATGAGAAAGACTCAACCTCAATAAACCTTCACATGATGTCGAATGATGGGTTGGGCACCCTTTCAACTTATGGTAAGCACCTCCTACATTTGGGTGAATCTAATGATTTGTTGATCCTTAATGGCCTACCTTGTTTTGTAGAGTCCAATAGTTTTACCCATTTCCCTCACAGTGGAGGGGCTAGCATCATCAACAATGTCATGGCCAACCAGAACTTGCTTCTGTATATCTGCTAGCTCTCAATCCTTTGGATTCCCTTAGCATACCATGCTCTTCTATCCTTTTCACTCTAGGCCAACCCTCTGCACCCCCCCATCCCAGCCTCCCTGGACTACCATCTTTCTCAATGATGGAGATATTGATACCTATTCTACCCATCTCTACAAATTACTCCCCCCCTCTCTCATTTCTCATCACTTGAGTCAAACTATTCCAAATATCCCCTCCTCTCTTTGGTTATTTGGGAAGCAACACTTAACCACTACCCCCACACTAGTAGACCCACTTCTTGCTTCTCAAAATCCAGATCCCGCCCAATCAAACGATGGTCCAATGAAGAATGTAAATCATACCATAAACAGCTTTGGCACACCGTCTTACATGATCTTGCCTCTTACCCAAACTACAAAAATCATACCTTCATCTCTTTTGGCACAAGAAATGTCTCTTTTTTATTCAGTGGAGACAACGTTTGCATACAACCCTTTGTTGTTCTCCAAAAAATATTTGGCATGCCCTCTTTCCCTATCATTCCAGTCTACCCCCCGATCTTGATCGCCCGTCCATGTTCACTCGTACAAGCACTCTCCTCATTGTTAGTATAACATCTCTGAGAGTTTGTACTAGGCCACCTTTAAATAGTGCATGGTTTGTTATATTTTATCAAAAGTACCATTGGGGTGAAGCAGGGATGTCCTCTCTCACCCACTTTGTTCAGGATATATATAGATGAGTTGGAATCCTTTCTGCAGGAGTGTATCCAACTTGAGAATGGTTGCCCCCTTCACCATGTCTTGATCACCATCCTACTCTTCACAAATGATGCGGTCATCTTGGCCTCTACTCCAAAGGATCTCCAAAGACAACTAGACACCTTAGCAAAGTTTGGTGATTTTCAATAGTGGACGGTCAACCTTGTTAAAACCAAGGTTACAATCTTCAATGGCTCAAAATTTGTCCTGTTGAATTTCCATTTTTACTTTCAAGGTGAGGAGATTAAAATCGACATTGCTTACAATTACTTCAATGTTTAGTTTTCTAGGCCCCAATTTAGTTTGAGACCATCTCTCTAGCCTTAGATCGACAAGGGATATGGTTCCCCAGCCCTTCTTGAGTGATAGTTGTTTCAGCACCACTTTCAGGATGTTATCCCCTCACATCTAGGGGTAACCAGAGGAGATGCTTTCTCCCACGATCCACATTACAGATAGCGGTTCCACAGATGGCATCCATGGTTCTCCACAAACAAATGACGGATGATGCTTCCCACATGTTGCTTAGCTCACTCTCACTTGATGACTATGGTGCTTGACCCGAAGGAGCTAACTTGTTTCAATACTTCAAATTAAGTGTTAATGCCCTATGTACTTGTCATGAAATTAGTGATCAGGTAGTTGAGTCAGATAATGAATCATGATGCTCTAAATTTGTGCCTTTTTCCTTGTTTCACCTTGGTGATTACCATCTCCTCCTAGATAAGTGTTGTCACTCTTGGGTAGAGTTGTACTACTTGGGTGCTTTG
The DNA here is from genome assembly GCA_009831015.1 of Picea engelmannii. Lineage (NCBI taxonomy): Eukaryota > Viridiplantae > Streptophyta > Pinopsida > Pinales > Pinaceae > Picea > Picea engelmannii. The sequence goes on along the minus strand of ML792445.1, from coordinate 248,082 downwards.
ATAGGGGTAGTGTGTTCATATCCTAATCCATACATAACATTCTCCATCTTTCCCAATGTTTGTTGCCCCCTCTTTTGAGTTTGTGGTCATATGTCACATATATATGTTCATGCTTCATAATCCCAAGAGAAGAAGGAGCTTGAATGTTTGAGGTTGATGCAACCGTATATATTATAAAAAGAAAGGGAAAAGAACAAAGTGCTAAAATCAAAATGCAAGGCAAGTGAAAGAAAGAAAGAAATGACTAATTAAAAAATAAAAGAAAGCAAACCATGAGCAATGGCCCCTCGCTATGAGGCCATCACCTCAAGTGCTATGCAATGAATGCATATCTAAAAAGGACTAAATGAAAATCAAAAGCCAAAAAGAAGACTAAATGAATAAAGAAAAAGGAAAATAGGGGATTGGAAAGACAGAGTGTCGAGGAAAGGGCAACTCATTGCATCAACGCTCCCTCATACAAAGGCACTCATGTGGGCAATGTCTTACATAAACATCAGATGACTATGCATGCCACTCATGAAGTTAAACCCCACTCCATACTATCCATCATCACGCATGCTCCTTGATGGGTATCTTGGGAAATACTTCTCCTGTGTACTGCCACATGTAATAGGGGCTAACCATAACCCTCCCACACCTAAACTTGGAAAATGGTGTGAATTCTATGAGTTATTGTGAAGTTTAAAGATGATGCTTAATGAGATCTACCTAATGACATTTACATTTGACATGACTCACTTCTTATGTTGTATAGGACTTGTATACATGCCCCCAAATTGATGACTACTTTGGGTCACTTAGGCCTTACCTTGGATGATGTACTTAGCATGGAGATGAATTGGATTGAGCCTTGTTCTTTTGGAGGACATAGAGGAGGCCACTTGCATACTTGATGTAAGTCGCCCCACTTCTTTATGAGGTCGTTGCACACCTTGAGGAGATTTTAGCATCTATTTTGAGGGCAGCCAGCTTCAGGAGCAATTATCTTTTGACAGAATATACAAAATTCCACCAAATCAACGCCATTAGATGCAGATTGGTCACGGGATTTCCAAAATGTTATCATAATAGAAATTCGGGCAAAAATTGACACAGTTATGGTGCTTTTAAAATCTGTCACGAGAAGATTATCACAATTTTTTACCACTCGTGGGACACTTTTGAAGTAGGTCGTTCCACCTTTTAGGAGGTCATTCCACATGTTGAGGAGGAGGACTTGGCATTTAAGGAGAGTTTACTTGATTTGAGGAGCATCTTTGGGGTCTTTTGACTCATTCACTCATGTATCATGGATAATATTGTATAGGTGGTATAACCACCTCATAGTTTATGTATTTTTTACCATATCTCTAAGGTTTGTAAAGAGATAATGGTCTGTTATATTCTTTTAGGCTAAAAGCTAGGAGAATATTATTTTTATATTGAGAGGGTTGCTAGATCTCTTCATATAGAGAAGCACTTCTCATTTGTAACTCATTGCTAGAAGTTGTGGAGAACAATGACTCGTCTACTTTTCGTCTTCTATATTTGCTAGGGATGGATAACTAGAGCAACTTCTTGAGGAGATGTCTTTTGGATTTATTTTCAACTTTCATGGATGCTCTTGGCTAGATTTTTATGGATGGAATGATTTTTTGAGTAAGTGGTCTCACTTAATCTTGTTGGATTTTGTTTATGGATGATTTTAAGTGTAGTTGTACTTCTCTAGCGGTGGTGGTGCTCTCTTGGTGTCTTTCTTGAACATGTCCCTTCTTCAAAACAATTGGAAGATTATTAGTGAAGTATCTTTTTTTGAACCTTATTTAACTTTGTAAGGCACTAGGTGGATCTTCTAGGGTTTGTAGTGGACAACCCTAGATATCACCCTAGATCTACTTACATCCTCTAAAGGGAATCTTTAGTTGACCCCATGTGCCCAAACAAAATAGGCATTAGTCTTCTCCCTTCTAGTCAATCTAAAATTTAAAACTTTAATTTTTATCTTTGTTTTACAGTAAATCTAGGGTTTGTTTAGCTTACATTTAATTTTCAGCCATCAAAAACCCTAAATATCTAGGGTTTTCTTACATATTTTTGACCTAATATTTTAGGGTTTTTTTCATGTTTTTGACCTAAAATCATCTCTCTTGGAAAATCATCATAGATGGTTTGTATTACAGAGATTTTAAGGCTAGACGTCTTAATTTTATTGGTTGTTATATGCTCTTAAATTTTCAGAATTAATAAGTTAAACCCTAGTTTTATCCATTGTTATAGCCCTAACTTTTACTTGTTTATAATCTGTTTAAGGGGCTGAATTGTATAGTTGCTATAACTTGTTTTATGCTGCAATTTACTTATCTCTTATACAAGTTTTATAACAGCCATAAGTAATTTTCAGATTTGTCTTGTTTGGGGATTGTTTTGCATTGAATAATAACTTGATAAACCCCCCTAACTCAGCCTTAAAGTACATAAAACCCAGATCTGGAATTTACTTTCAGAAACCACCTAATCCATAACTTGCTTGATATATTAAGTTGGTGGTTAATTGGGTTACCTAGGAGACCTTAGCCTTTATTGTGTCTTGCCTTAGGAACCCTAGAGGCTACTAGGGAAGCCTCCCTTGTGTTGGATATATCCTTCACTAAAACAAGGGAAGTTGTTGCCTAGGTGACAGTGGTAGCACTTTTAATGTTCCACTCATTTTGTACCTTCTTAAGGCTTTGCACTAGGGTGCAAGATTGCGTGATAACACGGGACATTTAATCGAAGATAGAGCTTCTAGACAACATCATGAGGCCCATTGTTTTGTACAACTCCAAGCTTTGGGGAGCGAGTCTATTGAAGGACTATGGCTCAAATTCTCTTGCCACAACATCATAAATTACAAGAGGACCAATCCCCAACACATCCTCTAGGACGAGTTTGCGGCCCAAACTTTCCGGGTCAAGGCCATTTTTTCACTGGTTTCACTACTTCATAAAGTCCTGAACTTCATAGATTCAGCCACCCACAGGGATCGGTAACCTTTCCTTGCAAGTGCTCCTCGAAGGCCATTTCATTGGCTTGACCAGGTCCTCCGAACAAGTTCATTTTTGGTTTGTTGATGTTACATGCCTATCATAGTCAGTAGGCATCGAGATGAATAGGATTCCCCCATTCAAGTACTCCCTGGACATCCTCAATCATCTCTTGTTGAACAAGCATGAATTGAACAAGATCCTTAGGGAGGACATTTACAGATAGTTCATTCAAGTCACTTGGGTAGATACACCCCGTGGGCTTAAACCCAAAATCACATCTATTCAAAGCATTTCATGGCAATGAGAGATGGCCTCATTGTTAGACCAGTATATACACTTCACCACTAGATGCACACCCTCAAGATCCCTCTTGGCCAATTCCAAGTTGGTTTTCATCGGTTTCAAGTGGAAGTTGATCACCAAATTCCACAAGCGAACAACGCTTGTCAAATCTGCCACCTACAGTGGATCGAGATAGAGGAGCATTTATTTTTCTACTACCCCATCTATTATAAGATCTAACAACGATACCACTACCCTTTCAGGTTGTCCTAGAACTCCCTCTCCATCTCCAGGTATTTAAACCACTGGTGCTCAGCTTTATACATGAGGGAGGCTTCTAGGTTTTAATCATCTATGCTCATTCCACCCACACCACCGAACACTACCAGGAATATCACTTCATCCTCATTGTTCACAAAGAGAGGCACCATGAGGCAGGCAAAGAAACATTCCACCTAGGTTTCCATATTGTGAGATATTGGGGAGACCCTTGACCTCCACTCACAAGACCTTTGGGACAATGTCGGGTCAAAGCCCAGGATAGTTCTTTCGTTCATAGTAGATATCCTCCTTCCCACTCATCTAGATCTCAACGACGAGTGGCCTCTTCAAAGAAACATGTTGTCTCCAAATCTTCTAGTACTTCCAAATCTTCCATATCATTAAGACAAACTTCCAACGAAGGTTTGTGCACTTCATCCTTAGACAATAGGAAAGATACGCCTACTACCAGTACAAATTTAGATGTTAACAGCTTCCCCTCCTCTTCATTTACAATTAATGGCTCCTCTCGGCCTTGAGCACATTCTCCAACCGCCTCCAATTGAGACATTTCTCTCGAGTTCTTGAGTGGGATCCTCCCTTCTCTAGGGCTCCTAGCTTTGTACCTTTTCATTTCTTAGATGATAGATTTTAAATTCTAGGTCTTTGACCTTAGAGGATGGATATGCTTTTTATGGGAGTTGCACTCCCACTCCCATATATGTATTGTTTCTAATGTACCTAGTAGTGACTTTGACCTATTTATGGTCAGTTGTTGGGCATTGATAAAATTATCTTATCTTATCTCACAATGTTGATCGCATTGGCCTACTTCCCAAGTAACCCTTTAGGAGGTCCATGTGGTCCCATGACTCACACTAGAAGCATGTCCGCCATGGAAGATAGAATGAATGAAGTAATGCTAGCAATCAAAACCCTCCAACAATCGATCGATGCAACCCAAGAGCAACTTCAAAACCACATGACTAGCATCAATGGGCAATTCTTGCTTTGTTTCCATAAATTGGACAAGCTAGAGGGTAAGTATGATGATGGTGAATGTTCTACAGGTGACAGCCCTCACAACTGCAACCCCTTTCGAAATCATTCCTCTAATATGCTACATCGATTACCTAACATTGATTTAATTAAGTTTGATGGATCTGATTTGACAAAATGAGTTGACTAGAGGGAACACTAATTTTCCCTCCATGTTATAGAGGATGATACGATGAAACTTAGAATAAGAATTTTATATCTAGATCGAGAGCATTGGTGGTAGTGGTAATTGAATAAGAAAGCATCTTTGGGATACATTGCCTCGAAGCAATTTGCAAAGGCCCTTCTTGATTGCTTTGAAAAGTATACCAATTTTGTGGGATTTCTTACCAAATTGCATCAAAGAGGCACAGTGGACGAATATATTGCTACTTTTGATCACTAAGCAATCAAAATAGAGAATTTCGCTCATGAATTTTTCAAGCAATGTTTTATTAGTGGTCTCAAGGAGGAAATCAAAACAAACATTGAGATGAATCACCTCGCTACATGGTTGGAGGCTTCTCGGCAAGCTTGTCATGCACAGGTTGTGACATACAATGTCATCAGAAGTGGACTGGTTCCTACAAAACGGGTCGGTCTTAATGGTTCCAGGGTCGTGCCAATCCAATTGAAAGTTCCAAACTGAAAAAGGCTAGTTTTGTACCAAACCGACCAACTTCATACAAGACTAGTCATAAATGTCGAAACTAGTTAGTTTCGTACAGAACCGTATAGCCAACGATGGGGACCACTTGAATTTAAGTTTTTTTAAATCAATAAAAAAAAGTAAAGCACTAAACCTAACCCTTACCCCCCCCTAATGCTATTTAAAGAGGTCCCCACCCTACAATTGATTCACACAATTCCTTTGAGCAATTTGAAATTTTTTAGCTAAGTTTCTTGGGCTAATTTGGAGAGTTGATTGATGGGCTCATTTGAAGAATTTGTTGGGCTGATTCGGAGAACTTATTGAAGGGCTGATTTGGAGAGATTTTGAGCAAGTTTCTTGGCCTGATTTGGAGCTGATTTGCAGTTTTTTACTAGTTTTTCAACAACACCCCTGAATCACGTCCTGAATAGTCTTGGTCCTTGGATGATATTGATCCCTCATTAGAGTGGATTGTGGAGATTCAAATAACAACATTTGAAAATGAAGACCTACCTTGGATGGACTTGGACTCACTTCCACAACTAAAGGATATGAACATTGTCGTTGTACAGGTACCTTCAAGGCCAAGAGAATTAAGCCAGAATCCAATTTTTTAGTATACTCATGTTGAGGATGTAGATGATGAAAGTTCAAATGATTCTCTCATACGATTAGATTGCAGAGTCTAGCGTCTAGACTATAGTTACTGATTAGTACCATGTTTATTTTTGGACTCTAGAGACCATTCAGAGCCTCTTTGTTGATGTATTTTGGTTCAAATATGTATTGCACTCAATGTCATTTTGGTTATATACACCCTTACTTGCTACATACATGAGAACATTTGCATATTTGTGTATATTAGTTTGGATTCACGTGGATGGACATGAATATATTTTTTTGTTCAAAATTTGAATATTTTATGTGTTTTTTGGTCGACTTGTTTTGTGAGCTTTTTTTGTTTCTAGTTTTTGTTTGGTTCCAATCTAGTTTCGATTTCTAGGGTCAACCGACCCAATTCTAATAACATTGGTGACATAGGCCCGGTCCAAACGCCCAAACTTCGTGCAACATCAACATACTACTCCACCCCTCAAGGTCCACAAGATAACGCAGGGTAAAAATGGTGGAACGTCAACTCAAAGGTATTTGCTATAATTCTGATGACAAATATTTCCAAGGACTAAATTTAAAGAACGAAAATTATTTATGGCCATCTCCAAGGAAACCCTAGTGCTACTTCTTATGCTCGATTGAGAGGAAGGGAAGGAGATGTCTAGGACAGTTGTGGGAGACAAGTATTGAAGCCAAAGAGGACTTGGTGGTGTCGATGCTAGGTTGTGGATCTTTGGTGGTGGCTAGGGTTTTCATGGTTTTCCCTAACTAGGGTTTGGAGAGGTAGAGATTGTACCAGCTTTCTGATAAAGCTATGGTTTGTCTATGTACTTGTTGAATTATTGTAACTTCGAAGAATATTCTACTTATATTTGAGTCATTATTGTATGAATCAAATCCCCTTTTGTGGATTGATCAAATCGGGTCTTGTATAAGATCAAATCCCCTTTTGTGGATTGGTCAACATATATTTGTATGGTGGTATTCGTAAAGTCGGCCCCTAGTAATTGTAAAGTGGTTTTAGCCACTCCTAGGAGAAGTCGACTCCACAAAGTGAAGAGCCACAACCCTAGCGCCACCTCACAACTTGTATTTATATGTGATGATGGTGTCTCATTTGAACACACTCATCACACTAGCTCTGCAACTATGAAGAAGTGTGCAAGTCTTAGAGGAGTAGTTGTTGCAACTGGGGTGACGTCAAGGAGGGATCTTGGTCTATGTCTTGGTATTTCTTGGTTAAGTGGTGCGCTACTCTTCCTAGTGAAGGAGTAGAGGAGGATCTTTTGTTCGGTCTTTGGTCTAACTATATTGAGGAAGTTTTGTTGGGTTTTCATCCCCATGAGGGTTTCCCAAGATAATCTGTGTGTTTCTATTGTTTTTGTGAATGCCTCTCTTTCAGTGATCTTATTTATGAAGTTAATGTTCTAAATGATTATAATAATAAATAAGAATCGTAACTACTAGCTATATAAGTAAAACTTCAACATGGTATCAGAGCAGGCCTGAAAGAGACCAACTCCCAGTTCATAAAGTGGTTAGCCTCAACACACCTTCTCTAAAGTTCAGTTTCCAGTGTTACAGCTGCTGCAAAATTAGGGTTTCTGCATAAACCATAAGTGTGACGTTTCCTTGTTTGAGGAGGACATTGGAGAAACTAACCAGAGCTAGGAACTCGCACTAGGAGGGCACATCTAGTCCCTGGATCAAAATTCTGAAATTGGAAGTTTGAAAAATTAGGGTTTCCTCATAAAATCCCTAAGTTGCAGTTGCAGTTGTAGTTGATGTACCAGTTGCAGTTGCAGTACCAATTGCAGTACCAGTTGCAGTACCAGTTGAAAGATCAGTTGCAGTTTCAGTACTAGTTGCAATTGCAGTTGCAGGATCAGTGGCAGTTGCATTGCCAGTTCCTTCGTACCAGTTCCTTCATGCCATTTGCAGTACCAGTTGCATTGAAAGTCTTTGTGAAGTGTTGGGACTGAGCAAATCTCCAGCTACCTTTAAATTACAAGTTGAAGCACCTTTCTGCCAGATGATGCCACTACTTGTCATTACTATTAGAGGTATGTACTTACATATGTTCAAACTATATCATTATTTTAAAGGGTATTTGCAGGAGAAAAGATCTTTTGTCTAAACAACAATCGTAAATCCAGAGGGATCTCAAATCCAGCACATTTAGAGGAACAATGCACCTCAGGCTTGATTACTTTGATATGCCACTACTTGTTATGGCATTATTGTAATCTTATGAATATGCAGGTTGCATTTTGATCTGTTGAAGTTATCATACTAACCATTGGTTAAAATTAAAGTCAAAGTATTAGACTGATTAAGGTTGAGATTATAGAGTTTATTCTCTAACTCATATTTCTATCAAGAAAGCATATTATCTTAGTACAGAGGACAGGTTGAAGAGAATACTTGTCATCTTGAGTGAAGGAGACTCAGAAGAAAAGAAACAACACTAATTCTTGAGGACAAGACTCCAGGTTCCAGGTTTGATTGATTAGGTTGATAAGATTAAAATTTGCACATGTCAAGTTTGATAACTGTCTCATTACAAGTAAACACTATAGTTGTGATAGAAATCTTTGAAAAGTTTTATACTTGGTAGCATGTGAGCATTATTGAGATAAATTCTTATTGTAATCATTTACCAGATATAACTAAAATCTCCTCTAAGAGAAACTTCTTGTTTTGTTTCTAGGTTACCATGGAGGAATGATTGATCACAACACTAGAAGAGTGTTTCTCTCATTCCTTATTACTGTATTTCTTACTTTTTACCCTTGTTTCAGGCAGGTCACAAGTGATATCTCTAAAGGAGCTACTGTGACGATCATTCTCACTATTGTTTTTATTATTATTACAAAGAGTATTATTCTTGTCTGTTGTTTCTCCCTTCTTGGTCTTGTTCCGGGCAGGGCACAGGTGATAACCCTGAGGGAGCTATGGTGACGGTTGCAAGAGGCAACATATTAGATGAGACATGGAGACAAATCATGAGGAGTAGAAGGCTCCAAAGATGACAAAACAAATCCCTCTAGTGCAGTGGATCACTCTTCGGATCATCACGAAGAGTTAGTAGAGCCAGAAGGGCCTACCCAAAATCATTGCAGTAACCATGAAGAGACAAGTATGGTCTCGTGACACTTTGCAGGATGCAAAGCCATATAGCATTGACGAGCCAGATCATGAGGAGCAGATGGTTCCACCAGTGGTGAGGCAGGCAGCCCCACCAAGTACCAGCTCAGAAGGACCTAGAGTTTAGAGGGAGTCAGCCCTCACGATCCAGTAAGGAGGAGCAGTCTCCCCGGGACCATTCATAAAGATGTACAAAGCCTGATTTGTGTCCAGAGGATTCTCCCAGCAAGAGGGAGAAGACTATGACAAGACACTTGCTCCAGTAATCAAAAGAAGTATATATAGAACAAACATGATTGATTAAAAGAAGCCGACAAAATATGAGATTCAGAGAGAGCAAGTATGAAAATCCCTATATTTGAGTTTGAGTTATCTCCAATGCCAATTGGGACAGTACATGAGTTGGGCCATGGAGACATGACTATAATAGAAGATTTAGTTACCTCCAGAGAAAGAGGATAAGCTACCCTTGGTGTCAGTTATTGAGCCACTCTCAGTTTCAAATGAAGTTGTTGCTGTGATAGAGTAG
>ML792445.1:215599-232224 GCA_009831015.1 Picea engelmannii | reverse complement strand
AGTGTTTTTTAGTGTTTTACAGCATTTCCAGCAAGCATTAGCTTGTTGTTTTTTGCAGGTTCTCGTCAGAACAAGGGGAGGTGCTGCCCATTTTGGGCCTCAAAACACTCCAAAAGAGCCTCCCAAGTAGGGGTTTCAAAATCCTCTTCTTCTCTCATCTTTCAAGCATTGTAAGCAACCCAAGAGAATCTCTTGGCCTTGCATTCTTCTCTAAGTTTTAAATTTTTTGTTTTGTATTTAATTTTTAAATGTGCCTACAACTTGCAAAGTGATTTGGCTTTGCCAATCCATGCAAAATCGTAAGGCTAGGATTAGTTTTTTGTTTTATGCATATATTATTTTGCCCCACTTGTCCTTAAGGCAAGGTTGTGTGGCTAGGTTTATTTCCTTTATGTTTTAAAATTAATCTTTTACTTTCATACCCACTTTGGCACAAAATCGATAGGCTTGTCCTCCTCCTTGTGTCTTTGTTGAGGTTGCTAAGTCTTGACATTCTTTCTTGTTTGCCCCACTTGTCTTTAAGGCAAGGTTGTGAGGCTAGGTGCAATTATTTTATTTTCCAAGTCAATTTACTTGCTTTAATTCATTTTTGCCTACACCTTGCAAAGTGATTTGGCCTAACCAATCCATGCAATATCGCAAGGCTTGTATAACTTGTATAATGTGTTAATATCTTTGTTATTTGGGAAGTAACCACACCTAGACTAAGTAGGGGAGTAACTCATTTGTTGTTGGAAAAGTGATCATATCTAGTAACTAGGCACCCAAACTGGTACAACTTTCACCATCAAAAAGGGTGACTTGTGAAAGCTACAGGGGGTGTAAGTCGATGATGGTTTCACGGCACTAAGTGTCCTCCCTGCTTGAGCACCCAAGCATTTTGGATTGACCTGTGGAGCTAGGGGAGGACCTTGCTTGTCCTCCTTCTTGAGCTCCCTGCAGTCCTTTTGGTCAAAGCGGTAAGAGTTTAGGGGTAGACACATAGTCTAGGCTTGCATCTTCAAACCTTAATCCCCCTAACTAAAGAGAGGCCTTAATATTCTTCTAAAATCAAACTACAACACTTTCACAACTTGTGTGCTCTCATTTTCAGTTATCTTTATTAAGTTGTGCAAGTTTACTTTCAAGGCATTTACATTTTCATGTGTGTTACTTTACAAGCATCTTAACTTTTCAAGCTAATTTACTTTCAAGTTGGGCGCATTTACTTTCAAGGCTATCTCATCTAAAGTTGTGCACTATCTCTCTTTGGGCATTTGCTTTCAAGTTATTTTAAGTTACATCTTTCATTGTGGATATCTCATGCTTCTTGGTAAATTGGATCTAAGTATTCTTTAATTCTTTGTATAATTGTGTAATCATCTAAGTTATTTCTTTCATTGTATACTTGTTCATGTTGTATCTCATTTGTAGGTTTCATTCATAGATTGTTTAAAGTATATGTTATATTTTTGATTCATTGTAATTAGTTCATAATATTGTTTTGTATCTTTGTATATTTGTTGTATTTATCTATTGACTCCATTTACGCATCTTTAGGCACTAGTCTTAATTGAGTGTGTAGGTAAAGAAGTTTGCTTGTCATTAAACTTTTGCATTGCATTGTTTGATTGTCATATAGGTTAGGTCTCCCTAGCTTAATAATTAAAATTAACTCCTAGATCACTTAATCAACTTAACTTAGTAAGTAGGGTCTACCCCCCTTGGCTTCCCTAAGAGTGAGCCTAGATGGAAGAAGTCCAAGTCGAGGTGACACTGGGTTTGGACTTACGTTTGTGCCTCCAAGGACACACCAAGTGGGTTGGAGACTTCTCCACGCTTGTAGGTGTGTATAAGGACGGCAACAAACACCATCCAAGTCCTTAAGAGGTTGCCCCCTCGAAGAGGCAATTGAACAGAAGTGGATTTCTTCCATAAAAGGATCGTTGAATGGTGTTGCCCTACCTTAAGGGCATTTTGATATAATAACTATTCATCATTTCTAAATATCGTGTTTGTGATTCAATTTGAAGGCTTAAGGATCACTACAAGTGGTATCAGATCTCTTTCTTGGGCCAAAAAGGAAAAAAAAAACTTTCTGCAGATTTTTCAAGGGAAAAAAGAGGGTTGCAACACTCACATCCATCCATGTAGCTTTCTAGGCAAAATTTGAAGAAACCAAATGCAAATATAAGTTCCTCTCAAAAAAAATACCCAATTTCATTCGTTCAAATTGAAATCCAAGCAATGTAGATATCACTGATTTAAAATCAGCTACTTCAAGGTTTTTCTAGTGACAGTCGCGAGTATCGTAGAGAAGATATCTTTTGACAGAGTGCTCAGATTGTCGTCAGATTAGTGCAAGTTGATGCAAAGTGGCCATGGCATTTCATAATTGTGGTCATAATAGAGATTCTGATCAATATTAAGGGAGTTTTTTCATTTCAAAGTTGATGCCTCAAAACCTCAACCACACAAAGGAGCTCCATTGAAAAGTAAGTTATTTCTTCAATACTCCAGTTTTAGTTTTAGGTTATAGCAAGGAAGATATATTTTACAAGAAAAGTTGACGGTCCTAGTATTGAAGGAATCATAAAGGATTGTATGAACAAAGCTCCAACAATAGGGAGAATCTATTTGTATGGAGATTTAGAGGATGATGTTGCCATATGGTGTGACTCACTTAACTCTAACAAGATGATGTCGCAAGTGAAAGTATCTTGGACAAAGGGAGAGGGTGCATGCATGCATACGCTTGCCAGCTATGGACAGTCTTCTACAGCAGCAGATCTAGGGGCATCACTCTTAAGTTATAGAGAGAGAGGGTGCATCCATGCACCTTCCAGCTAGCCTTAGATAAGTTATACACTGTAATATCCCTAAACCCACAGATCGGAATGTATGTATCAACCGCCTATTATTTGCTGCCGGAACTAATACACTTTGGGTCTCTGGATGCGTTTAGTAATTCAGTTTTAACATGCGTGGTGATTTTGCATGTAGAATAGTTGTTTAACAGTATATAATCAAGCATTCAATAGATAAAGAACACGGAACAATTGCAATCTATGTATTATGAAATAAGACTGAATACAATGTCGCATGCGGTGAAATAAAATGAATCTCTCAGCTGGATCAAAGATAGATGGATCTTAGTCGGAATACAATAAAGAAACTAAAACAATAATACCCGGAACCACAAGAATGATATTGGATCAATGGATGAGTGATATGAATTGTTGCATGCTACGACAACTCACACGGCAACTGCTGCAATGACTGGAAAGTTCGCCCTGGTGAATACACTTCTCGGATCTTCCTAGAATCTATCTCAAACAATGCGCCCTAACCTCATACACACTCTCAGTGTCTGTCGGACTGAAGATCGGCCCTCTGTTGATCTGGATGAACCCCGGATGGGATCCCCTGGGGGGTTGCGCCCCTACTGCTGCCAATTGTTGTGCCCTAGTGATTCCACCGTTGAAATCTAGTTGTGTATATCTCAAACTGAGCACCCTAGTACCCTTTGTAATGGGTCAGAAGGGTTTCCCTGGATCTGATCTGGTGATCTCTCGGGAACCCTAAATGTATCCTCCCCAACTGTTGCACCTTCACTGGCTGACTGATGTGCCCCAGAGGATCCTCCGTCAGAATCTGATGAGTAATAGCTCAAAAGATGTGCCATGCCTTCCTCTAAACTGGGTCGGAAGGAAATCTATGAAATCTCTCGTGGCGGGACGAGCTAACCCTCAGAGTCTCCTCGCACTTGTGCCCTCCTCCTGATGAAGTGCGCACTAGTTGTATGAAGATGTAAACTGTTGTTGCAAAACGATGAAAGATCTGAGTGATCTTCCTGGTGACTAGGGTGTGTCTCTCACCACCGAAATCAACCCATTGTTATCTTCCTCTCGGAATCCACAATCTCCACTAATTTGCCTGAACCTGTGTAATCTCCTCAGAGCTCAACTGTCAAATCATAAGATGCATAATGAGGAATTAGGTCACTTTTCTCCTAAAATACCTTTCCAAAACCCTAATTCTCTGTTGACTTCTAAATTTAGCTCCCTCACTTATGCACCCTTCTATTTTTAGCTCAAAATCACTTAAAGGCACTTTTACCCACTTTTCACTTAATGTCACTTTCAAATTATAATATTCTCTAGTAAAGTAACATCAAGTGACCATGTTTTCCCATGTATCTCCTTGGCTATAGTCTAACAAGGATGTTTAGACTACTAAGCCCTCCTCTCTTGAGCTCCTACTCGGAAAGGGACATTACATACACCACCACCAACTTATCTTAGAGGCATTCGCCCCTAGTGAAAGATAGACTAGGAGTCAAAATAAAAATAAAAATCAAATTCAGTTTGGTTTTATTTTTTAGTAAATTTTGTTTCTGAGTTTGAGTTAGAGTCACATGCAAATCTATTTTTGCAAACCCTAGTACACCCTTTTCGGAGTCGGATCTATAAGAGAGAGGGTAGAGGTACATATTCATTCATTGAGTCTTGAGTCTAGCAGCGAGTAGTTTAGGAGTATTTTCCTATAGAATTTTTTTTCATGTTCAGAAATAATAAAAGTAGTGACAAGTTTTGAGAGTAGTATATTAAATTATGTGCATTGTTTTCTACATGTGTTTATAGATTTTAGCATTAACTAATAGAGTTGTTTTGATAGGTTCTTAGTTCTGTTGTTTTTAGTTTCCTATAGGAATGGTAGTACAGTGTAGAATTCGTTTACCATGAGTTAGAAAATCTCTACATGGTATCAGAGCGGTTTGCTGAAACCTTCTAGGAATACTTGAATGGATAGCAGGGTTGCTAACTTATGAGAGGGAGTTGTAAAGAGGTTTCAAGGGTAAGATGTCCGTGATCCATGCTTGAGAAAAGCACAGTGGACCTATGATCAGGTTGTTCTTTTTAGTTAGGTTGCTAATATGTTTTGTTTAGTAGAATATTCCATTGTAGTAGTGTGACTACATTAAATCTCAAATACAAAGACAGATTGGAACGTCCCTCTAACTTCGTCCCGTGGAAGTGTCAGGTAAAGATGTTGGAGGAGCAAGATTTGTGGGACTTTGTTGAGAAATTATTTGTAGAGCCTACCAATCCCGTGTTGTTGGTAGATATAAAAAGAAGATGCACAAGGTCAAGTGAGTCATCCTTGACTATGTGAAGGATCATTTGATCTCTCCCATCGTCAAGGAGACCACGGGAAGGGACATGTTTGTTGCTCTAGTCACTCTCTATCAAAGTGAGAACATCAATCGGAAGATGTCGTTGAGGAATAAACTTGGAATATAAATATATCCAAAATATGTAAATATCTTGGAATATAAATATATCCATAAGGACAATAAATAATATATTCACTTATGTAAATATCCAAAATACTTGGAATATAAATATATCCATAAGGACAATAAATAATATATATATATATATGAGAATGAATAGTACGAAATATGAGATGATTGATTACAATGACAATGAGGGCTATATATACCCACGCAGAGGTGCCCTTTCATTAATAGATATGTTTTTTGGATAAGACATGTCTTTACATTATGATGTATTAATTATTATTATTTAATGATTATTTATTTATATCTATATATTTTATATATTTATGTTTGTTACAGTAAGGCTTGGCTATTTGTTGATATGGATTCCTCAAGTGGGCCATTATCCCAGGATAGGAGCCCAGATTAATAATAAATATCTCATAGTACTGGTTTTCCCTTCGGGGTTTTTCCAAGATTTTTACCCAGAAAATTTCATGTGCAATGTGTTTGGTTTCAGTTTTTGCTTCCACTATAATGTTTTGTTAAAACTCAATCGTGCTTTTATTCAGTAATTTGCTTAATGAGTTAATTTACAGCAAGGGTTTACTTGGAATTCACTGCAGGGTATTGGGTTTAGAAATTAACATGAATCAATTCCTTGAGGGGTATTGGGATCTTAATCTTTGAAAGCTCACCCTCTAAGGAGAAATGTGTGGGATCATGTTGTGCAGGAGAAGGTACTATGGGAGTATCGTTCTTTGCCACTGGTGTTGATTGAATCTTGCCCCTCCGTGCATGTCTTAGTAGTCTCAGCTACCATAGTTGCGGCTCTAGACTCATCCATTTCAATGTTCTGAGGGGTTACTTGTCTTGCATGGACCATTGTACTTGTGGGTTACCTGTTAACTTGTAGCGCATTAGACTATTTAGAATTCAAATGAATAACATCCTTGGTACTTACCCTATTATGATCCGATACATGGAAAATTTGTGAGCCATCCCCTTCATCCATATCTAATAAAACGTTGAGTGTATCACCTTGTTGCTCTAAGGAAACATCTCCTTGCTCATAAACATAAGCAGTTCGTGCAAAAATAACACGTGTTGCTTCACAATGAGGCAACTCACAAGCCCTGCAATAATGCCCAGAAGCTTAGTGATACACGAAGTTGTTACCTATCATAGGTATTGGAACCTTCTGGTCTTCTGGCTTCTTAGCTTGTTGGAAGGGCTTCCTAGGTGGGAACTACCTTTGGTTGGGGAATACATTTTGTTGGGTCTGAGTGTTCTTCTCAACCTTTACCAATCTATTACTCAAAACACTCACCAATCCCAAGAGCTTTGTACCTATATCTGCTTCAATCTCCTCTTTAGGTACCTAGAGCACTTGTGTAGATGGATCATGTTTTCTCCTAGCTTGAGGATCGAATAAAGTTGCAAGGGGGGGACTTGCTCCTCCTTGGCTGCCACAATATGCTTCTTGGTCTTCAATGCAGCGACAAATGCAGCATCCATAGTTTGAGGATCCTTGTCCCTAAGAAACATACCAAAATGTCCATCAAATGTCTCAAGATAATATATCAAATCCATAGCAGCATTAGGTCATATACTAACATGAATTTTATGATAAAATTTAGAAAAAATGGCATTAAACTCATTCACAGTCTCATTCTCTTTCTTTTTAAGATTAGTAAGGGCTTTAAGTAAGAAAGACTTATCCTGTTTATCAACCCATCTTTCTGTGAACTTGTCTCGAAATGAATTCCATCCATCAATACAGGCATCTAGAAGAGTTTTGTACGAAGCATTTGCCTCTCCTTCCAAAGTTTGCACAAACATTTTCATTGCTATGTCTTCATGCTGAAACTCCATATCATCGATCACCCTCAAAAATGCACCCAGATGGTCCTCAACAGTGATTGTGTTATTTCCTTAGAACTTTCGAACAAGATTTTTAACGTAATCTCTAGTCGGCATGGCATTTGGTTGACCCTGGACTTTGGTTATATCTAGTGGAGCATAAGTCGTAAAGGCAAACCTAACTACCTACCCTGTCATATTATGAGTAGTACTTGAAACAACTGAGGTAAAAGATGACGAGGTAGAAGAAGAAGTTACCAAAGTCGGCGAAGGGATTGTCGGTATACTCACCACGGTGTTGTTGAGTGAGGAAGATACCCAGGTTGGGCTAACCCTAGGTGATGTAATCGAACTTCTCCGAAAAAGGTGTTTTGGTTCTTTAAGAGCAGGAAATAGTCCTTGCATAGGATCGAATCTAGATGATCTTTTGGGGCTCCTCGGTGGAGTCGGCCCAGTTTCCTGTGGAGTCGCCAAGTGAGTTCAAATAATAAATTAAATGAAGAAAAACTCACCAATGTCATTGCAATCCGAGGATTGACGTGTCCCAGGCAATGGCACCAATTTGTTAGCACACTTTTTGACCCCTAGATCAGATCTGAAATAAAATAAAAGAAGTTGATTGTAGGAAGAAATGCCCTAGATATCAGTGGCAAGTCTCCTCTCCATTTGGGTTGGTGCATGCCAACCTCAGGGGGGGTGTCCCCAGGTTTCTCCCTATTGTTCTAAACCTCGAAAATCTGCACTTAAATCAGAAAAAATGACAGCAAGAAAAGTTTTCTTGGCTGCGATTAGACAACCAAAATTGTGACCGAATTAAATTTTGAGTTTGTTTGGAGGAATCCCTGTAGCGTTATATTTTAAGAAAAGAAACGGAAATGAAAAGAGAGCGCAATTAAATGGTAGAGTAGTACCAAAATAAAAGGCCAGAACTCATAATCATGCATAAAACATCAAAACACCATACCAACAAACATGAAGCTCGATAAGAACATAACACTATTTTATTCTTTCTCTTTCCAAAGGACTAATTGCACCACTAAACAGAAGTACAAAAACTGGTATAGTATTGATCCTTACACAAAGACTAGAAGCTAGAGAATGAGAGAGAGAGAGAGAGAGAGAGAGAGAGAGAGAGAGTAACAGTATCTGTTGTTGTTGTTGGAGAAATCGACCCTGAACAATGAGGAGAAGCCTCAAATATATAGGAGGAGGGTGCATATCATCAATAATAGCTCATCTTGAGGTCATGCACATGAAAAAAAAGGGAGGTAAAGTGACCATGAGCTTCATGTGTAACTGTTGAGAAGATGGTGAGAACTCGTGAATAATTGAGTCAACTGAAGACTAGAGGCTCCATGTGCTCATGTGAAGAAGATAGAAGGCCCATGAGGAGAAAGAAGAGATACACGTGTAAGGTCTACATGCGCCAAGGAGGAGGGATTTAGAGAGGGAGGCGCATTAAAGGATGAATGCGCTAAAAAATAGGGAAGAGAATGGAGTGAGCGCTAAGAAATAGGGTGAATAAGGAGATTAGTGATAGGAAATAGGGAGAAGGAGGTGCATTAAAGAATGAATGTGCTAGAAAATAGGGAGAGGAAGGAGTGAATGCTAAGAAATAGGAAGAGGGAGGTGCATTAATGAACGCATGCATTAGGAAATAGGGATGAGAATGGAGTTAATGAGATAGTGCATATATGAGAGGGGAGAGTGCTAGAAATACGAAAGAAACACGTGTGAAGAGAAAAGACATGCAAACGTGTGGAGAGGGAAAACATTTGCGCTAAGAATAGGTATCTCATGCATGAAGAGAAGGGAATACACGCCTCTCCTAAAAATAAGAGTTAAGTGAAGACATGTAAGGGAGAAAAGGAGAGTAAAGAGGGAGAGTGAATCTTCAGTCAACTCAATCACTCCAATTCCTAACTGTTGACGTGCTTTATCCACATCACTCTTGCACCTCAACTGATCCACCTCACGCATGCGCCTCAATTTACTCATTAATGCATGTGCTCCAAGTTTGATCACCTCTAAATGTTGCATGTCACCCTGCTTGGTGATCACCTCTGCTAAATATAGCCTTGCTAAAAATAGACATGCCAAAATTAGCTGTCCACCTTAAAAAATAGGAAAAGTCCAAATATGTCCAGGGCCACTAGGAGAACACTGCCAGATATAGTATGTCTAAAAATAGACACTGCTAAAAATAGAATCTCATCGCATGTCAATGAAAATACACTCATCGGATTCGATTTTCAATGGGGAATCCAAAATCATCATCTAAGGCTCGGAACTCCAACATGCTAAAAATAGTAAATTGCTCACATGCCCTCCGGAAAAGGGTCATTGGAATCATGAGCTCGCAAGGACCCCAAATATGTAATCAACATTGCCATGCAGACCTCCGATCTCTGTCTCCTACCAAGTAGGGAATATGCTATAAATAGACATCTCTCTCTATCCATGAAGACCTGTGCAAACTTTTGTCTATGAAACAAGGAACACCACCAAACCAACCTTGTACCTGTACTCATATGGGAACCAACCTTGGCACATACCAAGTTATCTCTAGGAAAAATATCTGAATGCCAACCAAATAAGTTATACTGGCTCCTAACCCTCAGGATTTTCAAGTGAAAAGATCCAGGGGTTAACGGGTACCATCCTCAGAATAAGGGGAAATGCCTGGTGGGTTTCCCCCGGATATGTATTTCATGGAAAAAGTTGAGTTTCTAATAGCAGGCTGAAAAGGTATTTCAGGAAAATCAGCTGTTCACTCTTAGATTGTCTCAAGATTTAAATTGAAGTATCCTTAACTTCTTAAATTAATTGTCTTTTACACACTCTATACTTTAGATGATTGTCATATTTGGATGCATCTTTAGGTCAACAATTACAAAATATGACATTTTACACACAAATTTCACTGTACTGATATTTGCAGCCAGATACATGAAGCACACACTTCACCTAATAATATTCAAATAGTTTATGTTTTATGGTCCTACGCTGACTTAAATCTAAAAATTAAATTCAAACAAGAAGAAAAAGTGACTGTAGTATATACTATAGACTTCCAACCTTTTATTATCTCCACCTTGAGCATGCACATGTTCAGCTATGATTGGTCCTCTCCTGACTATATCACCTGGTAGAGAAACAGCCTGACTGTCCCCTAAAGATTTACACTCTTTCTCAGAACCTTTCTCATGATCCAGGACCTTCAAAGTGTCATCCTTCTGTGCCGGCAATAACTTTAGCCTGTGCTCCTCAATACAGTCCTTATCAGGTGTGCTAAAAGAACTGATGTCATTCTCAAGCGCATCAGCATGTCCTCTGTAAAAATCCAAATAAATTCCACATTTTGTTTAATATTACATTTTCAAACAAATGATATCATATGTAGGAGAAATTTCAGTATTTTTTTGAAACCAAATTAAAAGAAAAAAGTATTTAAAAGCAAAAAACTACTATCAGATAGTAGTGCATGGAATAAACAATGAAGAAAACTGCAAAAGAAGGGAACTCGGATATTTTGCATCAAGAAAAGAGGCCTACTTGAGCCCATTTATTGGCTGGGGTTGCAGAGAAGCTTCCAGAGATACTGATTGAGCTTGCATCGTATGATCTTTGCCCTGCAACTTTACAAGCTATTAGGATATATGGGAATCGCTTTTTGACTCATCCACAAAATCTTAACAATAACTTTCCAACATTGAACTCATATTATATTAACTTCAGGCTGCCAACTCTACAAGTCCTTCCTATCCACGGTACTCTCACACAATTCCATCCATAAAATATACACAAGAAAAATCCAAAAAACAATCAATCACAGTAATTAGACAATTTCTTAAGAACTATTTGTTAAAATACCATTTACAAAATTCACTTACTTCCTCAGTAGCCTCTGCTCTAGCAGAATTATTGGTTTCCGGAGAATCAGAAAATGATGGCAACCCCATCAAACCAGCACTTTCTTTCATGGATTTTGGATTTTCTGTGACTTTTGAAGCAGGCATTTTATCATTATCTTGTATCTATGAAACATGAAAAGTTTAGGTTACTCGAGAATGTACAACACCAATATGAGGATGGTAAAACATATTTTCACTTACTGTTTAATTGAAAAGAACCACAAACATATGTTCAAGCAAAACAAAGGAAAATTGGATGCAATTATAACTTTGAAACATGAAAAATGAGCATACCAAAGAAGCCTGAATTTTGAAATCCTCCGAATATAAATTCCAGGCACTAATCCCACATTTGTGTTCATTCTAAGATCAATGAAAATTTATATAATTTTAGCAAGCTGGATTTTGTAAAATTTATATTTAACATATTATATTTTTGGTCCTCTCCCCTTGTATATTTACAGTGTACACATAATAATCCATGCCAGGGCTTGCCATGTACGAATGTCACATAATGAAAGAACATGACTGAATTGCAGAACATGGCATTTGAGAACTTAAAAACAAGGAAATGGAAGGTGATAAAAGCTGAGAATACTTCTAAAGCTGAATTTTAACTACACATTTAAATATTTATTTCGAGAAATATTTCCTTGAAAGAAATGTAGATTCATCAATTATAATCTGTACCTGTGATTTGTTAACAGTGTAAAATAATCAAATTAAAGGACACATCAAAGGTCTCAATCGCTCAACATTTTCCATTGATTTCCTCTCCATTATGTTTTACAACAAGGGATGCATTAAAATCAAATTAGGAAAAGACACATCATCTGCACCTCATAATGTCTAAAGAGTATTTTTGGTAAGTTAAATTATTTATAGTAATTAAAAGTTAAAACTTAAAATAGAGAATAGTACATGATCACATGTTTAGGCCTGCAATCCAGACAGCCTCAGCGTCAAGGATACCTCAGGACACGTATCAAATAGAGAGACAGCAGTGACATTATAATGTCTTATTTATTAAAGATTTGCACGAGTTTAGGGACATAAAAATTATATTTCAATTATAATTCAGTCCAATGAACTAAAAGACCAATTTCTTTCTCGCACGTATCCTTATTCTTTTAGTTTTAACAAGTGGCCTTGGCACTCCCACAAGAAGTTGTTAATGGTTGTACTTCTGAGTCCCATTGACCTATTTTTTTGGTCATACATGGATATTAATAAGATTATCTTATCTTATCTTTAAGCATACAAATGGACATAACAAAAGAGAAAATAAGCTGAGTACATAATACATCAAAAAAGCCTCCCGCATGGGGTGACAAATGTGGGAGCTAGGGATTCCATGGTGGGAACGCCAGCTGTCCACGCAGCTGCATAATTAAGGTACTACCTCTTGGGTGCCAGTCTCCAGATGATCAACAGATGGAAAAGGGCAGGTACAGATGGCACCAGCTCCAAAAGGATGACAATTACCGGATGGAGATGACAATCGCAGTAATGAAGGTAAGGCATATCGATCCTGCAGCGGTTTGGTTGAAAGCTTTAGGTGGGATGACACCCATGGCGTACCTCCCCAATCAAGTCGACATTATGAGCAAACAAGACCGGCACAGGGCTCGAGTGAGGAGGATTAATTTAGGTAATTATTATAGAAAGTGGAGGCCAAAGATTAATTCGAGGCCAAAGACAGGGAACTCGCATTTAAAGAGGTGGTGGGAGAGCATGCAAAGTTCCATCACTTATTCAGATTTGAATCTCTCTGGAGCAGTAGCTGAGCTTTCTAGAGGTTTGAGTTGCTTGCGAGTGGTAAGGAAGTGGAGGACTCGGGGGTGCCTCTCCACTCCAGGCCGCTCTCTCTGTCTAGTGTGGAGTATCTCAAGTCAAGAGCCTTTGGTTATTGGTGAAGGGAATCTTATCCACTACCAAACTTATTTAAGGTGGCCGAGGACAGAAGTCTAGTTACAGAGAAAAGGCATGGACTCAGGACGTCGAAAGGCTCCCATGAAAGCCAAGCCCCAACTGTGCGAGGTGGGCGTCCCAAGCTGAAGCGCAGGGAGGGGAAGCAGTCATCTCAAGCCAACCCAATGGCCAGCAACAGGGCAGCGCAAGCCATGGGGGAGGCAAGCAAACAATTCCATCGCCTCTGCTCAGCAGTGGAAAAAAGGGCCATGTCTAGGCTTCAGGAAACAATCCTAAAGAACAGGAAGGCTATAACAGAGGAGGACATTCTCCTGGAAGCGAAGGAATGGGTGACAGACCCAGGCCAAACAAGGACCAAAGAAACCAAATATTTTCGCTTAGCGCAGATATAGTGGATGACCAAAGCCATGGTATCTCAGGTCGTTGCTCAGCAGCAACTGGAGAATAAGGCCACCCAACACGCAGTCCATATCTTGGAGGCCAAGTTTGAGCTTTTTTGTAAGGCTCAATTTGGAATCCTCTTCCATGAAAAGACCCCGGGAGACCAGGAAGTGCAGAAAGGGAGACCAGAGGACAGTGGCACTCAGGAAGGGACCCGAGAGTGTCCAATTCAGCTAGGCGAAGACATGTCAGATCCTAGCAAGCGACCCAGGGGGGAATCTGGTATGAGAGCTATGCAACTAGCCAGCCAAAAGATAGATGTGAACTCGGGTTTTATCCAGCCCTCCCCCAATCTTTGAATGTTGTTAAATGATAGTTTCTATTTTTTTTTGCTACTCCTTGGGGAAATCTCTTGTTTATCCCACAAGGCAGATCCTTGTGATAGCCATGACTAGACCACATCAGTTATATGGACAGGAAATGTATGAAAATCTCAGAAAACCTATTATTTCGAGGTAAAAGTCTGCTTTCCTTTTTGGCAGACCCCCCGGAATTATGGCTGTAATATTTTGTACATTCTTAACAGAAATCTATAGTCTCTCTTTTTGCTTAAAAAAAATACATCAAAAAAACACCCTTCTACATAAAAAATCCACTGTTGTACTCAACTTCATCATTTGGAAAGACTTAAAGCACCTGAGAGAGAGCCCCTGAGATGGGTGTGTGGTTCCTATCTGAAATAGAGATGGAACGTAGTGATGACCTCCTCCTTACAGAGAGTTGAGAAGAACTTCAAATGATTCTCCTGTGTAACGCAGTGAGAAAGGAGATCTGTTGAGTTGGACGTGTCTGTGGCTGAGCACAAGGTGAACGTGTGAATTCACATGAGTTGGGTGCATCGTTATGAGACAGAGATGAAGACGATGTATTAGCCTCCTCTAAGTAGAGAGTTGAGATGATGAACTCGAGATGATTCTCATGTGTAAAGCATTGAGAAAGGAGATCTACTGAGTTGGACGTTCCTGTGGTTGAGCACAAGGTGAACGTGTGAATTCCCATGAGTTGGGTGCATCGTTATGAGACAAAGATGAAGACGATGTATTAGCCTCCTCTGAGCAGAGAGTTGAGATGATGAACTCCAGATGACTCTCCTGTGTAATGCAGTGGGAAAGAAGATATGTTGAGTTGGACATGCCTGTGGATGAGCACAGGTGAACGTGATCCTAGTGATTGAGCACTAGTGAGTGTGGTTCTCTTGTGAGATGCAGTGAGACAGAGATATGGACATCCTTATGGATGTGCCCCTAGTGGTTGAGCACTAGTGGGTGTATGAGATCCCTTGCTATATTGTTCAAGAGTCAGACTTACCTCTAACCCTAATTGTAATGTAGAGGGTACAGGTCGGCCCCACCTTAATGCAAAAGATAATTAATATGGTAATTATTAATTATATTTTGAGTTATTGAGGTCGGACCTATTGTGCCAATAGACACATCATTTGATGTGACAAGTCTTATATAAATAAAGGTGAATCCCCATTGAGGAAATACACTTATCATTGKGTTATCTCATGATTTCAGAAGTTGTGGTCTGAAATTATGAGAATTACAGCACCCTCTTGTGTGCTAAGTTTGGTGATGGTGTGGGAGGTCTTTCTCTTGAAGAATATAGCAAAGGACTGGTTGGGTTTTCTTCCCTTGGTTGAGAAGGGTTTCCTAGGATACTTCGTGTGTTCTTGTGCATGGTTATTCTTCTTGTGATCTTGGTTTGCTGCAGTAGTTATGGTTCAAGTTAAAAGCTATACAGAAAAATTGAATTAAATGCATGAGCCATAGCTCATTGAAAACTCAACAATTATGAGGGTCATTTGTGCCCATTTGATGTATTTTGCCCATGGTTTTGACTTGGGCTTGTCGACCACCTATTTCGACTAAGGGTCAACGTCATGTACCATGAAGATATGTACCTTGTGGTACAACAAGTTTGAAGACTTTTGGCTCAGCAGGGCAATTCTACCCTCGACACTTTTTCTATGTACTTGGAATGTTTTCTCCCCTGCGTTGGATAATAATATAATATGTTAGCATGGGTCATTTTTTAGGATTAGTTTCCTAGGACTTTATCATTAGGGAAGTCCTTTCATCGAGTGTTTTTTTCCTCGGGTAATTAATCTTGCTTACCAGCTATTTTAATTATCCTTGAGTTTTTCACTCAAATAATCCTCCAAAGTGGTGAAAGGTGTTCTAATGATCAAGCCCAATGGGTGACTAGGGTTTAGAAGTGTTGTAAATGACCATGCTAGACATCTCATAGAGTCTTGCGGAATTCTGTTAAGTTTTGATAGGATTTTTTAATAATTAAAATTTCCACAAATTGGGAACTTTTAATTATTTTTGTGTAAAATGTAAAAATTTGGTCCTTGGGGATATTGTATAGGGGTATGGGTACTCAAATCAAATGGATTATGACCCCCTACACCCTTGGACCAAGTTTCAACTCAATTGGACAAGTTTTGCTAGGTCAATGTCCATGAGGAGTCCAAGTCAGTCAGAAACCAGCGTTTAATTCTCTAAGGTAAAAGAGCCAAATTTTGTAAAAATGACTAAAGTCATGGAAAAGGAGGGGGAAATGATTCCTAAAGTCATTCCTAAGTTAGGAAAACATTCTAAAGTGAGAAAGGACCCCCCTAGCTCAAGTCTTGTTGAGTTGTTGAGGTTGAGTCTCCCTAAGGGGAAGTGTACCCCCCTCTTCATGAAGATGTGGCCAAAAGTTAAAAACTTAGGTTGGGAGGGCCCCACACCTTGCACGCCCCCTTAGGCTATGGAAAGATGTTGTAACTTGTTGTAATGGGGTTCCCACCCCCTAAACCTCCTCCCCTCTTTCCTAAAGTACACCCCTCTCTCCTATGGTGCGCCCCACTTGAGTGGAGCCCCACTTGCATGGATGCCACTTGTAAAGCATGCAAGGGGGGTCTACCTTGCCTTCCTCCCTTAAAAGAAAGGCCTCCCCTCCTCATTTCTCCATCTATTTTTAGTGCAAGTCTATACTACCCAAATTTCTCCCCTTCTCTACTTTCTCTCTCTCGTTCTCTTCATTGTAATCTTGCTACAAGTATTTGCAACAACATTTTGTGGATAATAAAGGAAGCTTTGGAGGACCTCTTGTGTGCAATTGGAGTATTCTTGGTATTGTTACATGGTGTTCTCTTTGAGGTGATATTGTTGCATTCTATTTTTGTATTTCTTGCTTACATTGTTCCTAAGTTGCACGAAACG
>ML792445.1:175290-197761 GCA_009831015.1 Picea engelmannii | reverse complement strand
GTTCACACCCCCTTTATCCCTCCACACCCCCCTCACCTCCGACAACCCAACAACCTGCCATTACTCCACTCTCCTACCTCACTCCCCTCTCATCCCATCTCCTCCTCCCTTAACTAATTTCTTAAGTTAATTCCAAGAATTTAAGCCAATGAAACCAAGACACATGGCATCCAATCAAACTATGGCATGTGGCAACTAATGACATCACAACACGTGGCATCCTATGGCAACCTATCACATTATGACACATGGCGATGATGTGGGCTATGACTCAGCACTGACTGAGCGATGACAGGGATGCTTATTGGGCATCGACTGGGCACTTAGTGGATGTTAACTGGGCTGTCAAAATATTTAATTAATTCATGAATTTTCTTAAGGTTCAAGCCTCCATAGTCTCCATACTTTCCTTATGTTCCACATGGAGTGTATGTTAAGTTTTACTATATAAAGACTTAACTTTCAAATACCACAATGAATGTGGGATGGGCATTTTAAAAGAAAAGGCGAATTTAAATGGAAGGCTAGGATTGACCCACGAAATTGATGAACTATGGCTGAGTCTCTAACTTCCAAAGCTCATATCTTGAGATCCGGGCATCAGTTTTCAACAAATTATACCTCGTTGGAAAGGTAATTCAACGAGGAAGATGATGGATCATGGAATAGGTTTCAAGAGGTGAAATTGGCCATGATGCTCTCAGAAATTCAAAGAACAGCCGGCTATTTTTTCATAGTTTGTTGATAAATCTACTTGGAGCCTCAACTTTAAGAGCTTATATCTTGAGATCCAAAACTTCAAATTGCGCTCAGGAGGACTCGTTAGAAAGTTGGGATGATGAAGATTGCATCTTAAATAGTCTCCATGGTTGAAAGGTCAAATATTTTGCCCAGCAAATTAAAACACAATCCACTTTTAAAAAGGTAGTCAATTAAAAATTTTCAAAATAGAAGTTTATTTAAAAACTTTTATTAAATTCAAAAAGGGCCCACTTCAAGACACGAATTTTAATGACATAGAGTCGTTAATAAGAGTTCAATGAAGCATTAAATAAAGTGGTTATTCCAAGAAGAAAAGCATGTGGAAAGACTAAAACCCTAACTACTTCAAGAAAGCATAAAAAGTAGATTTTAAAAGAAGGAAGCATCGTCAAATAAAGGGTTAGAAGTAGGCAATCAGAAGATCAGAATAGAAGGGTCCAGCCATCAGCATGCAACCAAGCTTCTAATAAGAAAATAAAGATCTCCATCTTCTCCATTGTTTTTCTTCTTCTACACTATTTTTCTCAAGGCTTTATGCTTGAAGTTCTGAACCGAGCATAAGGTTGAGTTTTGAGTGTATTTCTTGTATTCTTCCAAGACTTATTCTCTATAAGATCATGGATTATTTACAGCCATACATATGACTGTCAAATGTAAGCCAGGATTGCCTATTGGATTCATGGATATTTATTCTGTGTTTGACAGGGTTCATTTTTTAGCATTTAGTTAATTGGTTTGCTGAGATGTTTTGTATTATTGAATACTTTTTATGAATAAAACTCCACAGAGGACTACTTCGGGGTATTACTTTAATGATTTCTCAGATCTTGGGATCTTTGAGCATGATATTTTTGAAATGTGCCTATCAAATGATTTTCAGTTTTGAATGCAAAACTCATTTAAAGTTCTCTGAAATTATCAAAACCATTTCATCATTTTTTCTTGTGAGAAGATATGGATGTATTGTCTACTTGTATGTGATTTAGAGGGTTGTATAAATGATGTCGAGTATACATATATTTTGATATTGAAGCCTTTCTTCCATCTTTTTATTGTTAAGAAACTACTTGTTGCACATAAAGATCAGATCTGGTTATCAAGAACCATTCCATATACAAATCAAAGCAATAAAGATTTGGGGTTTGTTGTCTAGCATTCTCCCCAATACAAGAGTATCAAGATTATCTTTCAGCCAAAGAGGACTTCCACCTCTATAAAAACGCAAGGGGATTCATATCCTCATGAGGTTGTTGTTTGGACATTAATAGATCTAAACATCAACAAGCACTTGGTCAGGCCATGGTTGGTTTCCGCTGAGGACAGGTACAAGGATTGTTTAAGTGGTGTTCTTGCTTCAAAGACAGAGTCAACACATTTTTCCATGGATCGGAGAGAGAGATTGGTATTTTTGGCCAGTTTCCTATTTTTTAGGAGACAGTGTCTGAAGACTCGCAGGACAGTTCCAAGCATACGGTATTGATCCTTGCAAAATTCTAAGTCTAGTGAGCCTTTTTTGGGATGTCATGGGAGTATTTTCTATTTTTAGCAAGTGGAGATTGGGGAGTCAGATGGTAATTCTGACTGCATTTTCGGATTCCTTACATAAAATCGAACTTGATGAGTATATTTCCACCGACTTCCGAG
The DNA here is from genome assembly GCA_009831015.1 of Picea engelmannii. Taxonomy (NCBI): domain Eukaryota; kingdom Viridiplantae; phylum Streptophyta; class Pinopsida; order Pinales; family Pinaceae; genus Picea; species Picea engelmannii. The sequence goes on along the minus strand of ML792445.1, from coordinate 195,355 downwards.
GACTTTCCATTTTTGGCAGTCTATTTATAGACATACTAATTTTGGCAATGGTCTTCTGGTGGTCCCGGACACATTTGAGGTCTTTCCTGTTTTTTAGGGAGACTGCTATTTTTGGGCATGTCTATTTTTGGCAGTGTTATTTTTAGCAAGAGTGGTCACCATGCTGGGTGACACGTGGCAGTCTTTGAGAAATGACATGTGGCAGATTTGTGGAGCGCTTAGATGATTTGGTGCTAGGTTTGCACGAGATGTGATGGATGAGTCATGAGGAAGGGGTTGCCTACCTTTTTTCTTTCTCTAAAGGGGAGCGCCTACCTTTTTTCTCTCCTTGTATATCTCCCTCACCCACCAAATCCCTCATATCTCTCCCTAATTCCTACTCTCCCCTAAATTCACTCCCTCTTTCCCCCTTTCCTCTCCATGATTCCCTCACTCAAGGGGGTGCATCATCCTCATGAGGGGGGCGCCCACCTTTTTCCTCTCACCTAACCCAAGGCGGCCCCCCTCACACACCTTACCTACCTTACCCACCTCACCTACATTCCTATTTTCTCTCCCTAACTCCCACTCTCCCTAGATTCTCTCCCCCTCACACTCCACTCTCTCCTCATTCAAGGGGAGTGCTCCACCTTCCCTCACCTAAACCAAGGCGCCCTCCTCTTCACACAAGTGCTTCTCATTGTCAAAGGGTTGGATTTTCTACTTCAGCAGCTACTTCAGATTTCTCTCTTCTCTCCTCTTGTTCCAGCTTTCTGTTTGTATGCAGGGATCACTATTACACCATTTTTGTACCTGTTTCCTTGGTGCATTCAGCCTCTAAACACTTGCAGAAATAAAGCTTTGATGTGCTTGTACCAGGCCTTCTTATCTTGTTGGTGTATTGGATTGTGAACTGTGTATTTTCAGAAGTCTTTTAGCATATCATTTGGACATTTTTCTGCTGTTTGGTATCGCTTTCTACGTATTTATAGTTGCTGATTTTTGAGCTAATGATTTTAAGGATTCCACCAAAACACTTAAAAAACTATATTTGAAAACCTTTGGCTGCTTAAACGTATCCATAAAATTATTGTTTGCTGCTGTTATATTTTATTATTTTGCAGATTTTACAGGTGGGAAACAGCAAACAAGAAGCCTAGGGACAGCCCCTTGTGGCTGGCATGCACCAAGCCTGAATGGAGAGGACTCTGTCAGTGACACTTTGAGCGCAGATCTCCTAAATTAACACTTTTTTCTGCGCAGATTTCTTCCATTTCCAGATCTGATTTAAAGTGCAGAAAACAGTGCTAACACTCCCTAACCATGAATGTCATTAAGGTGATATCTTTCAGATTTCCTCCCTCACACGCATCTCAGCATGCAATCGACGACAATGGTCTCCATTAATCCTCAAAACCTCACCTCGAAATTATTGATCCTCCTCCCATGCTGCTATTAATAGGGGTACACAGGAAACAATTATTCTCACATGTGGGATGTTTGGGAAGTATGTGGGAATACATATGGGTAGAGCAAAGGAAAAAAACGTGGTCAACAAGTTTGGGGCGGCTTTGGTCCTCCATCCAGGTCTGGGAATTTTTGCTAGGTGTCGTCTCTCCTAGTGAAGGCATCTATCTATAGTGTATTGTCATTACCATAGTCAATGTTGTATTATCTATGATCTAAAGGAACTCCAAAAGTGTTTGAAGTACTGTGAAAAGAATGAAGAGGGGACCAGTAGAGTTGTTGCTTTCTCAAATAAACAATGCAGTTGGTGAAAGGAAGAATTCCAGAACTAGTCAAGGGAAATGAACAGAGTACAAGATCAACATGTCACTGAAGCAAGTGAGCACATTCTCAGTTTGAGAGAATAAGAGGTAGAGATGTGGACTTTCATGATTGTCCATTGAGGGAAGCAAGTTGATATGGCCTCTGCCATAGGGGCATTACATTCTCTAGTTGGAAGAATGGTGAAACATCTTCACCTTCCCCCAGTGATTCTGGCATCTCCCATGCCCAGCATCATGGACACCTCTGTTGATTCAGACTCAAGCAGCCTACCTAGAACTTCTGTGGATTTTGATGCCATCTACCTAGCGTGTGTATCAAGAGCTTCATAGGACCATTCAAACACATTTGTCACTGAGGAAATTTAACAAGGAGCAGCAGCACAAGTGGACCTGAACATTGTACTGCCCAAACCAGGCTCAATTAAACTTCTAGTTTTATTTTAAGTTTCTAGTATGTATTGTCACTTTGTGTTTCTTTTAGGCCAGTTTGTTAGACAGTGTACCTGCACATGGGCAGCTAGACGTTTTTGGAAGAATGAATGTAAGTATTTTTTGAATGGAACCTGTTCATAAGACGAACTAGAGTTATGGCATGAACACCTACCTCACCTTTTGTAATTATAGGTGTACGGTTCAGCCTCAACCTTTTTTAATATAAATCATTAACTGTTGCTGCAAAAAAAACGAGGTCTAGACTCTATAGCATAAACAAGATAAACTCTGAAGAATAAGGAAATGGCAGTCTTGCTGTCTCACAATGAGCACAATATTTTTGCCCATAGCTAGTCGTCCTTATGTGCAAGGTTACTTCGCAGCACATTCCACTAGATATCGTATCCAATAGCAGGACTTTCTATCCTAACACATAATTAGAAATTTTGGGCTAGAAACATTATAAGACACATCTGCTGTCTAGATATATTTGCCAATCTACACCTGAAAAGAATTTGATTGCACAAACATAAACACACACCTGGAAAAAGGTACCTTACTAAAGTTCCATGCTACAAAGAGAATGAAGATGATAATGGAATGCTTTTACCAACCAAAAATGTAAATTGAACCAAAATGTAGAACTCTGCTTTAATTTTTAATTCCATGTTGTATGAGCTAAAATACTGAAATTATAGAAGTCTTATGGAATAGGACTGAAGAAACAAACCTGGGATATGTCTTCTTTCTCCTCATATGGAACTTTCTTTTGTTCAACCATGGCCACTTCCGTTAGCTGGAGCAAAAACATCTGACGCCTTAACAATCTAATAAAGACTAAAGTCACTACAAAAGAAGTAAAGTAAGAAAAATCTAGGAGAAGCTACTCAAGATGAACAATAACTTCAACTGTAGAAATCATAATTTCTAACCTTTAATTCCCTCAGTTGATCACCTAATGGAGGGAGGCCATCCAAAATTGTGCAAGCCACAACCTCATTGGATTGGGCATTCTTGAAAAATGGGTGTTTCAACAGCTTTTTTGCAGACGGTCTCTTTCTAGGATCTTCTATCAAGCATGTAGCTATTATTTCTAGGAAAGACTAGAATTGCAACAGCATAAATTGTTAAATTGGAAGAAGTACATAATCAAGTAAAGTTTTATTCATAATATGACATGCAGACCTTAGAAAGATTTTTGTGTCTCTCATAGTCATTCCCTTGAGTTCCATTTTGCAAGTCTATGTTCAAAACCTGGTAGAGCATCCATGTTTAGATTCAAAATGAGTGACAGTGAAAAAGGAGACATGTAGCCTCCAACAGTACTGATCAATCTGTATAAGCAGAGGTACATCCACCTTCATAGGAGAATACTTCATAAATGGAGCATGCCCATGAGACAACTCCAATGCCGTTATTCCAAAGGACCATATATCAACTCTGATATAAAGAATAGTTGCATAAGAACATAAACAAAGCAATACAAAGTAAATGTTCCAGGCATGTTTATGCTTGTGTAAATTGTAAATAATATTGTAAAAACTGAAAACTACAAAAAAAGATCATATGAAAACTATAAAATCTAAGCATGAGATTCTCACTTAGGACCATACGCATGTTGCTTCTTAAACTCTGGAGCAGTCCTGTAAAAAGTCCACTTGGAGAAAGAAATACATAATTATTCATTAAATGAAGAATAGACATTCCTACTAACCAAGATGAAAAAAGCTATTGCACATAAATGTTGCCTACTAAACATCATAGAAATGCGCAAGGACAGCTGATGAATAAAATTAGAGAGAAAGAATCCTGCACCAGTACGATGTTCCCACAAATGTCTTCCTGGAGTACTGTGTATTGCCAATATTATATATGCATGCAGAAACATCAAAGTCAGCTAATGCAACTGCACCACTTGCATCAACTAAGATGTTTGCAGCCTGTGAGAGTAATATAAGTTAGACTCAATATACCACAATAAGAGCTCATATTAAGACAATGTGTATCCCTCTAGCTATCTGTCTTGCTGTAAGCCTGTAATGACATAATCCTTGTAACAACTGCATTGTGCCTGTGTCAGAAAGTGGCACTACTACTACTGTGACTGCAGAATTAACTAAAATAACACCATGGAAATATGACAGGAGAGAAGGTCAAACAACAAAAATAAGAATAATGGAAGAAGACTTCTCCAGAGAAACTTGTTAATTGTATTTCTTAAGTGATAAAATAAAAATTTGGAAAGGAGAGGGGGGAACCCCGATTCTAACAAAACAAGAGAAAAAAAAAATTAATACTAACTTTAATCATAAGTTACTAATAAGACTATGAGTAATTAGGCCTTATTACATGAAAGTAGCCTTTTACAATCCTTGAAATATGATATCATAAATACCTAAGATTAAAACATATTAGTACAAAGTGATGAGCCCATGAACATAATCTAACTGCATAAAAAGATGTGTTTAGGTACAAAACATGACCTCCCACTATAAAATTTTGTCCTTGAAGTTCAAAAACGAAAATAATAGGGCTCAAAGCTGGAAAAAATGCTGAAATAATTGAAAAGATGTGTTTTTGCCACAATATGAGTCCAAAATATGCAATATAATAGCTCAAAAAATGCAGAAACATGACAGCAGACGAGGAGGGTTTCCAGGCAAAGCTCTTTAAGCACGGTCTTCATGCTTTGGTGTCTCACTTGGCTGATCTCTTCAACCATGTGGTCCATACAGGTTTTCCATCGACATGGCCACATCACCTTATTCACCCTATACACAAATTAGGCCCTAGTTCAGATCCCAACAACTACAAGACAATCATAGTGGGCCACACATTCTCGAAGCTTTATGCTACAGTTCTCTATATGAAGCTCTTTAGTAAGCTTGAGCAGAGATCCCTCAGAGCTAGGGGACAAGCATGATTCAACCCTCTCATCAAACCATTGATCACATATTTACCCTCTGAGCCATCATTCAGGAGGCACGACATCGTTCTTCGAAAGTCTATTGTTGCTTTGTAGATTTTCAGAAATCTTTTGACTTTGTCCCACGAGAAGCCCTATCCCAGAGGCTCAGAGACATCAACATTTCCCAGACCCCATTGACTGCCATCATGTGGCTATATGAGTCAGTCCTTGGTCGTCTCTTCACAATTCACAGGATGTCAGATTTCATCGAGAGTACCATTGGGGTTGAACAGGGCTGCCCCCTATCCCCCACCTTGTTCGGGATTTATATTGATGAGTTGGAGGCCTTTCTTCACGAGCATATCCAGGATAGCGATGGGTGCCTCCTACACCAGGTTTTGATATCCATCTTGCTCTTTGTTGATGACGTGGTCCTCATAGCATCTTTCATTTATTATTGTAAGTATTTGTATCTTTGTTGTGAAGTAATTGTAACTTTGTAATACTTGTAATCTTTTGTAATTAAACTCTCTTAAACTTAGTTGACCCCTTGCCCAACCTTTAGGCACTAGTCTTAGTTGACTTAGGGAAGGGTTTGCTTGACATAAGTACTTGTGCACTTTGCATTTGCTGCCTTTGCATCATAGGTTAGTTTTCCCCTAAACCTTTAACAAATTAAAACCAACTCCTAGAACATAAACGTTAAATCACATCTAGTAACTAGGATTTACCCCCCTTGGCTTCCCTAGGAGTAAGCCTAGAAGGAAGAGGTTCCAGTCAAGGTGACAGTGTGGACTGTGAACCTAGGCATTGTGCCTCCAAGGACACACTAAGTGAGCTGGACTTTGCTCACATTTGCAAGTGTGTATAGGGACGGCAACACATCCAAGAGGGGTAACTCTTGCCTCCCAAGTATAAATAAAGGCCCTCCCCTCCTCATTTCTCATCTATTATTTGCCTATTGTTATTATGCTCAAATTTCTCCCATCTCTCCCATTCTCTTCTCTTTCTCATTTTTGCTCTAGTTTTTGGAGAGAAGCTTGTTGCAAGTATTTGGAACAACCTTTTACTATTCAATAAAGAAAGTTTTGGAGGACAAATGGTGTCTTAAGAGTCTTCTTGGTGCATCTTTGATTGGAGGTGATATTGCTTGGTTTTTCATTTGTGTATGCATTTTTTTCAAATCTAGAGTAGAGATCCCAAGCAAAGTATTTTGCTTGGGTAGATTTATAAGTGAGTAGTATTATTGTAGATCTAAGTGAGTAGTTTATAGATTTGCAAAGTATTTTGTATTCTCTTGTAGATCTACTCACCCTTTGCTCTGTTTTTGTAGTTTGCTAACAAATATTTGCAGGTCACTTCAAGGGTTTGAAAGGCTTGTTTCAGATTTGGAAACTTGTCTTCCTCATCCAATTTGAGCCTCTAAATTTTCTGCATTTTATTTCTGTACATTTCCATAAGTTTTTTTAGCATTTTAACCCCTAGAATAGGTCATTTAAATTATTATTACTTGCTGATTGTTTCTGAAGAAATTTTTTGTTGTAACTAACAGAAAATTTTTGAGTTTTTGTCACATTTTGCAGCATTTCCAACAAGCTTTTGCTTGGGTAGATTTATAAGTGAGTAGTATTATTGTAGATCTAAGTGAGTAGTTTATAGATTTACAAAGCATTTTGTATTCTCTTATAGATCTACTCACCCTTTGCTCTATTTTTATAGTTTGCTAACAAATATTTGCAGGTCACTTCAAGGGTTTGAAACGCTTGTTTCAGATTTGGAAACTTGCCTTCCTCATCCAATTTGAGCCTCTAAATTTTCTGCATTTTATTTCTGTACATTTCCATAAGTTTTTTGAGCATTCTAACCCCTACAATAGGTCATTTAAATTATTATTACTTGTTGATTGTTTCTGAATAAATTTTCTGTTGTAACTAACAGAAAATTTTTGAGTTTTTGTCACATTTTGCAGCATTTCCAACAAGCTTTTGCTTGTTGGTTTTTTGCAGGTTGGTGACACAAAGGAGGGTCTACAGCCCATTTGGGGCACCTACAAGTCAAAGAACAACCTCCCAAGTTGGGGTAACATATTCCCAACGCTTCTTCTTCTTCTATTCATTGTAAACAAGCCCAAAGAGAGTCTCTTGGGCTTGCACTTCTCTAGGTTTCTTTAAATTTCTGCAAGTTATTTTTATTTTTTTTGCCTACACCTAGCATAGAGTTTGGCCAAGCCAACCATGCTAAATCGTATGGCGAGCAAGGATGATTTTAGGGGCTAAATTTCACTCATGGGCTAATTTTTCATGGTTTTTCAAAAAAAAAGATTCGTTATTTTAAAAATGATTCGCCCAAATTATAGAGGATAAAATTATTTTACCTTAAAAATCGCCAAATGTTTATAAAAACTATATAAAATTCTTAGAAATTTGAATATTTTACAAAAATATCGCCAAACATTTATAGTTGGCAAATGAAGGATTAGTAAGATTCGCCAAGGTTTCTACATTTTAAAATAAATTTCCATCCTTAAAATCATCCCTGATGGCTAGTGCTTAGTGTTTTATTTCAGCATTGTCTTTACTTTAAGTTTGCCCCACTTGTTCTTAAGACAAGGTTGCATGGCTAGGATCCGTTTTATTTCCAAGTCATTTATTTTTCACCCACTTGGGCACAAAACCGGTAGGCTTTGTCCTCCACCTTGTGCACTTGTTGTGGTTGCAAGTAGCTTAGATTTGCTTTCAAGTTATTTAATCATTCTTTATTGTTTTCCTATACCTAACATAGTGTTTGGCCAAGCCAACCATGCTAAATCGTAAGGCTAGGTAGATAAATGATGCTTTCTTTCTTCTAGTTTCGTGTTTCATGTGATTATCTTTAAATCTTAGAAGCTTATCATCTTTATTTGCTTAAGCCCATGGAAACATAGTGTATTTACTTGTATATCCTCTTTAGCATCTCACTTTCCTTTCAAGCATTTACTTTTGCTTTCAGGTTCAATTGTTTACATTTCCTTCAAGCAAACTACTCTTTACTTTCAAGTTCTTGCAATTTACTTTCAAGTACTTTTACTTTTTTGCAATTTACTTTTTGTCAAGCACTCTTTATTTCAAGCACTCAACTTAACTTAATCAATCTTTAAGGTTCAATTAATCTTAGATCCATAGGGGTTTCAATTAAACTAGTTTAACTAGAGCACCTACTACTGTCCAAACTTTGCCATCAAAAAGGGATCTTGTGGAGGCAGTAGGAGGTGCTAGATCAGGGATGGTCTCACGGCACTAGGTGTCCCCCTTGTTGAGCACCCTTGTTTCCCGGATTGAACTGTGGAGCTAGGGTAAGGCCTTGTTTGCCTTACTTATTGAGCACCCAACGGTCCTTTTGGTATAAGCGGGGAGAGTTTTAGGGAAGTCATATAGTTTAGGATTCACTTTTACTTAACCTAACTAATCCTAAAATTTATCCACAAGTAACCTAGCTTCATTTTCATTTCACTTTTATGGTCAATGCTCTCTAGTTTATGCAAGCATTTCAATTTTGAGTTATTTTCCAAGCATTTCATTGAGCATTGTGGATAGTTAAACTAGTGAACTTAGAAGTTGCGCATCTTTTGCCCGTGGAGGCTTTTTACATGCTTTATCTTTGTCCATCTTGAGTTGCGCATTAGCCCTTGGAGGCTCTCTTTTGGGGTCTTATGTCTATTTTGAAGTTGTGTATTGGAGCCATTGAATAACCCGTTGAAATTGCGCACCTTGTGGGGCACTTCATTGTTTGGGTTTGTTGAATTTTTGTGTTGTGTTGTGGATGCTATCTTGAGTTATCTTTTCCTTCCCTGCACAATCAAATCAAGTTAGTTCATTGTTACTTCAAGTTAGATCTAATTAGTGTTTGTCTCTTTCTTTGTCAATAGTTGTATATTGTTGTATCTTTTGGTTATTCTTTGCATTCTAACTTGTGTAGATAGTTTCTTTATTTCATTGTATCTAATTCCATTGTAGAGGTTTTGTGAAGTAATTCTTTTGTATCTAATTGTAAACTTTGTAAAGTCCTTCTAGTCTTTTGTTATAACCTTAGTTGACCCCTTTGCCCAACCTTAGGCACTAGTCTTAGTTGTCTTAGGGAAAGGCTTGACATTGCATTGAAAGTTTTGCACTTGCATTGTTTGTCTCTCATATAGGCTAGATTCCCCCAACCTTTAACTAATTAAAATTAACTCCTAGAATTAATCTTTTAACTCACATAGTAACTAGGGTCTACCCCCCTTGGCTTTCCCTGGGAGTAAGCCTAGATGGAAGAAGTTCAAGTCGAGGTGACAATGGGCTTGAACTTAGGCATTGTGCCTCCAAGGACACACTAAGTGGATTGGACTTAGTCCACGTTAGCAAGTGTGTATAAGGACGGCAACACAACCATGACTAGGATCATGTGGTATTTAATGAAGGCAAAAAAACTGAAGGTATCAAGAAAATCATACAGAGGGTGCTCCAAAGTCTAGTAGTGGTATGGATTGGTCTTTCGGAATAGGACAGTTGTTTGACTATTTATGTCTGTTATCCCAAGCAGGTTTAAATTTTGAGTCAAACTGGTGTAAATCCTTAGGTGTATAAAGTTCTATAAGAGTAGTATGGCCTTTAGAATAGGTTTCAGAGCATCTGCAACTCGGATTTGGGTCTGGGAAGGGGGTTTTCTGAACTATTGATCAGCTAGGGTTTATGGTTTTTGTGTAGTCCCTCCTACTTGAAGAGGAAATGTTATTTCTAAAAGCTTCAATATGACTATGCTCTCCTAGCTACAACGATGGCTCTCCCAAAAGACTTGGGTTCAAACAATGTTACCTTCGTTCTAATTTCTAACCTTGGGCTTGATGTGACCATCTTAGAAAAAATAGAAAATTAACTAACTCAAAGCAGCAATATAAACTAACTCATACTAGCAATATACAGTACAGAACTCAGACAATAAAAGATTTCAAAAGATCAACCAATAACTTTCTTTCACAATCAAAAAATACAATGAGAGTTCATTGTAGAATGCAAAACAGATCAATATTCTTTATTATTGGCTCAAATAGGCAAAAAGGCGTGATCACAGCTGACTATGTCAAGGAGTACATAAAATATTATATACTAACTACTATTCAATATTAAAGACTAACAGTTATATTGACTGCGAAAGACATAATGAAGAACATGAAGATCAAGAATAGGCAGAATGGCACAAAGCCAAAATCATTATTTCTTTTATTATTCACATGAGAGTACAATATATATATAGTACAAACCTCCGATAACCACCTTTAACTCTCCTCATAACTAATCATAAGTAACTTAGGATAATGAAGATATCCTAAGATATGAATGAGGTGGTCTTAGGACATAATGATTTCAACAAAATTCCTAACAATCCCCCCCTTAATCATAAGTTCGTACAAGTGTATCAACTAAGCAACAGAGACTAGTGCAAAAGATGATAACATATCCAAGTCTTCAATCTGATACTTATGGTTTGAAACCTCATGAATGTCCATGAAAATATTCCTGTAAAACCACCAAAAATGGATGCCAAAAAACAAATCTAGAAAACTCATTGTGCAACAAATGAGCCAAGAAACCTGTAAGTGTTCACCAGTGTGAACCCAAATCCAACAAGAGAAAAGCCTAATGAGAAGTGAATTGGTTGCAAATCCAACACATCTCAAATCCCAAAAATGCCTGACAATCCAATGTGCCAAGTAAAAGTGCAGAAGAATCATCTATCCTCTACAAGGTCAAAAGACCATCCTGTAAAGTCTGAAGACTATCAAGTGAACAAATGTGTTCACAAAACTGCTCTCAAATACCAACACATTAAAAAATTGTCAGTCATCCAACTAACAGAAAAAAATTTCAATCGACATCCCAATCTCATATCCTGTGTATGAAAAACTTGTAATGATTCAGCAACGAGTGAATCATAATCCAAAAATTCCACTAAGAAGTAAACTAATGCTCCATATCTTGAAACCAAATTGTCGATTAAAGTGTCAAACAATCATGCAAGTCACAAATCTACAAGTGATTGAATTCTCAAATGCCAAAAATGCGGCAAATCATCCATCCAACTAGTATCCTGAAAAAATTCATCACACATCATCCTCAAAAATATCATCAAACTCCTGAAATCCTAAAAAATCTCCAAGTGTTGAAGGTCAAACCAGCCAATCCAAAACTCTATATGAGTGATCCATGTCAACATCACCAAAGCCAAAATCCATCATCAATCAATCCTTAAAAATTCAAAGTAAAAATTGTTAGATTTTGTAGCTCAGAGGTACTTCTACATTGGTGGTGCCCAGCATGCAGAAGTGACCAGCAAAGGTCTCTTTGTAGTGACTTTATAAAGTGTTTTTATAAAGTGACTTTTATAAAGAAATTTTATAAAGTCTATAGTTGGGCCCTTCTAATATTTAATGTGTAAAAGTGACTTTATGATATTTGGGTCACTTAAGTGATTTAAGTTACCTCAACGGAAGATTAGATCACAACCATTGATTCCAAGAGGGCAAGATCTAATCTTGACTGTCTATCTCTTTGAAGATTTAGGGTTAGGGTCGTTACTCATTAATGAATGAATAAAAGGAGCCATTGAGAGAGGTGGGGCGCATCTTTTGAGGACAGCTTGAGTGAGAAAGTGAAGAGACACATTTTCCAAGGAAGATTGAGCTGAAAGGCAAAGAGTAGAAGCAAGAAAGGATTGGCACGCATCCCAAGAAGAGGATTGGCACGCATCCCAAGGAGATTTTCAGCATTTACTAGTCATGTACCATACAGCAGTTGAAGGTGGGCCGTATAACATTTATTGTTGGTCGTACAGCTAATTTAAAGCACAAAAATCGAGGCAGTCTTTTTGTTGATCTTTGGCACAATTTTCAAGGTGTTTTGCTAAGAGAAATCCGTACAGTTGAGTATTGTACCGTACAGTCAAATCTGGGCACAAAAATCGAGGGTCATATTGTTGTATTTTTGTTGTACAGGACCATACAGTTGCATAGAAATCAAGACAACTAGTTTGTGCATGCAAATCGAGGTGATTTGTGAAGATTATGTGAGATAAGTTGTTGTGTTTAATGCTGATAATATTGTTGTTGTAACTCAGAAATATTTTCCCTGCGAGCTCAATAAAAGAAGAATCTCCTTGACTGGTTTTCCCCTTGTGGGTTTTTCCAAGGGCATTGCGCAGAAATTTCTTATGTCAAATGTGTTTGAATAATTGTTCATTGTTCATTTATTTCCATTGTTGAGTTTCAAATCTTAGTCATTTAGTGTTTCTGCTCATAGATCCAATTGCATGCTGAGTTAACTTGCATTATTGGTGAATAACTTTTGGAGGTCGAAATCTAAGTTTTTAACTAAGCATTTGTCTAGTAGATTTTTACATGGTATCGGAGTTTGGGCTCTGAGGTTCAGTGGACAGAGTTTGGCACTTGGATAGCAGTGACTTGCAGGGGTTTTGCTTGGAAGAAGAAGGGGAAGAAAGGGTCTCTCAGTTGGACAAAGATGGCTTCCAATATCAGGTATGAGGACAGGTTGGAGGGGATCTCCAACTACCTGCAATGGAAGGTGAGGATTGCAAGTGTTCTCAAGGAGAACAAATTGTGGGTGTTTGTGAATACCACGGTAACAGTACCTTCATCAGATACCATTGCTCTAGACGTCCATGAGGTGAAGGAAGCAAGGGCACATAGGATAATCTTGGATGGATTGAGAGACCACCTGATTCCACATTTGGCTAAGAAGCAAACAACCAAGGAGATGTGGGATACACTAATAAACTTGTATGAGAACAAGAATGAGAACAGGAAGATGGCCCTTAGGGACAAGCTCCACAACACTAGGATGGCCAAGGGAGAGAATGTGGCCTCCTATCTCACCCGGCTTAGACATGTGAAGGATGAGTTGGCAGTTGTAGAGGAGATTATTCCAGACTCAGAGTTGGTGCGCATAGCCCTCAAGGGCTTCACCAAAGAGTGGGATGTTTTCGTGAAGTGTGTGATGGGGAGAGAGAAGCTCCCATATTGGAGCAAACTATGGGATGACTTTACTTAGGAGGAGATCTGGCAGGGCTCTCAGAGTAGAGATCATGAGAAGGCAGAGGGTAGTGCAGACAAGCAGAATGTTTCTCTTGTGGGAAAGAGAAAAGACAAGAAGAAGGACATGAGCAAAGTGAAATACTTTGCATGTCAGAAGGCTCGCCACTACGCTAGTGAATATCCGAACAAGAAGAAGAAGAAGGAGCCAAAGGTATCAGCATCAGCTGAGGTTGTTGAGTTCACCGAGAAATTCGAGAAGGAATTTTCTCTGATGACTTTCCCTTCAGATAGTGGTTGTCCAGTGTTCGAGGACATTGAAGTGTGGTTTGTGGACAGTGGTGCATCTCGGCGTATGACGAGAATGAGGTCAGTATTTCTTAGTCTTTCAGAGATAGACTCAAACTGCTATGTGGATAGTGGAGTCGGCTCCAAGCTTGCAATGAAGGGGGTTGGAAGTGTAAGATTCTAACTAAAGTCAAGAGGTTTTCTGGAAGTGATCAATGTGTTGTTTATTCCAAAGATGACAGTACTTTTTCTCTCAGTGTTAGCATTGGAGATTGATGGATTTGGAGTTGCATTCTTTTGTGGACGGGTGTTTCTATATCCAGAGGGAGCTACTCCGAACACAGCAGTATTGCTTGGTGTCAGGCATGAGAGGTTATACAGGTTGTTGGGACAGTTTGTGGTTGGATCCAATGGATTCTTGGATTCAGATTCTGTGTTAGTATCGGAGAGTGAGCAGGTTGCACGGAAGAGTGAGTTGATACCGAGGACTCAGATCTCTTCCAGTACTCTTAGAGGACTCAGCAGGTATGAGATGACACAAATGGATGCTCAAGAGAGTGAAGAGACTCCTAGGAGCATGTCTCCAGATCAGAGATCAGTGAAGGTAGCAGTAGAGGCTTCCAGTTCAGAGGGGCAGAGGCTTCTAGTTCAAAGGGAGCAGCTATAGCAATAGATGAGATGATGGAGTTGGAGACAGATTCTAGTGGAGGTACCAAAAGTACCTCCCTCGCTAAGAGGGAGTGTTAGATTTTGTAGCTCGGAGGTACTTCTGCATTGGTCGTGCCCAGCATGCAGAAGTGACCAGCAAAAGTCTCTCTCTAGTGACTTTATAAAGTGTTTTTATAAAGTGACTTTATACAGTTATTTTATAAATTCTAGTTGGGCCCTCTTAATATTTAATGGGAAAAAATGACTTTATGATATTTGGGTTACTTAAGTAATTTAAGTGACCTCAACGGAAGATTAAGTCGCGACTATTGATCTCAAGAGGGCAAGATCTACTCTTGACCGTCTATCTCTTTGGAGATCTAGGGTTAGGGTCGTTACTCATTAAAGAATGAATAAAAGGAGCCATTGAGAAAGGTGGGGCACGTCTTTTGAGGAAAGCTTGAGCGGGAAAGTGAAGAGACACATTTTCCAAGGAGTATTGAGTTGAAAGGGAAAGAGTGTAAAATTTCAGACCCCGCCCAGTTTCAAGTCTCGTTGATTTTTAAGTCAATGTTTAAATGCCCAAACCCAGTTTTATGACAGCCAATTAAACTCAGCATAAAATAAAATTTTCAAAACTGAAACATGAAGATTCTGAACATCATTTAACGCAGAAATAAAACTATATCAGCAGCACATAACTCAGAAAATTTAACACAGTGATTTTTAGTCTAACAGCGACCTTGGAAAAACCCACAAGGGGAAAACCAGTGGAGGGAGTTTTTATTATTTCTGAGGTCAGAGGAAATGTCTTTTATAGAAGTCAATAATTTCAGAAATTTAATACAGACTTATCTCGAAAATCGTGCCAAGTTTTGTCTTCAAAATGTTGAGCCAAACTCCTCGAAATTCATAATAGAATTTCATGTACAAATGCATAGGTCAGCTCCTCGTT
Organism: Picea engelmannii; assembly: GCA_009831015.1. Lineage (NCBI taxonomy): Eukaryota > Viridiplantae > Streptophyta > Pinopsida > Pinales > Pinaceae > Picea > Picea engelmannii. The sequence goes on along the minus strand of ML792445.1, from coordinate 180,296 downwards.
TTTTGAACCCTCTTTGATTGTACGGTCACCTCGAAAACTGTGCCAACGGCAACATCAATTTTCTAGGCAATAAATGCTTGTACGGCCGCCTTGGGAACTGTGCCAAAACTCAAAAAATTCACATCAAATTCCTTGAAAACTATGCAACAATAAACAGCAGTACGGACTGCTAAAATCCGTACAGTATGGCCTATATCTTTTGTTGTACCCTGCTCCTTGATTTCTGTGCAATATTTCATTGTACGGCCTCCTCAAAAATCCGTACAGTACGATCCTCCTTTAATGTTGTACCTTGTCTCGATTTCTGTGTCGACTTTAAAGTTGTATGACCTTCCAAATACGTACAGTACGGCCTGCAATTAATGGTTGTACTCTCTCCTCGATTTGTGCGAAAGTGTGCTTGTATGTTATCTTGGAATGAATGCCCTAGCTCAGTTAATGGCCTCCTTCTTCAGCTTGCCCTCTCCTCTTCTTGCTCTCTCAACAATGAACGAATCTACTACTCAAGAATGGGTGCACCCTCCTACCCTAGTCGACCTCATGGGGGAAGGTGAAAAGTCTTCTCATCCAACGGTTGAGATTAGATGAGATCAACGATGGAAATAAAATCACTTTATTCACCCACTTTCCCCAAGTCTCAAAAAGTCACCTTTTAATTTGTCTCTCACAAATTAAATGACTAGGGTTCACATTAGGAACTTTCTCACCCCTTAGGCGCCTAGGTGATGAGAAACACTTGCCTAGGTAATTTTTAATTATTTTTAACAAAGAGTAGCAGCAAGAAAGGATTGGCACGCATCCCAAGGAGAGGATTGGCATGCATCCCAAGAAGATTTTCATCATTTATTACAGTCCTGAATTGTACAGCAGTTGAAGGTGGGTCGTACAACATTTATTGTTGGTCATACAACTGATCTAAAGCACAGAAATCGAGGCAACCTTTCTAATAATGTTTGGAACATTTTTCAAGTTGTTTTGTTGAGAGAAATCCGTACAGCGGAGTACTGTACCATACAATCAAATATGGGCACAAAAATCGAGTGTCGTACAATTGTATTTATGGTGTACAGGACCATACAATTGTACAGAAATCGATACAACTAGATTGGGCATGCAAATCAAGGTGTTTTGCACAAATTTGTGAGATAAGTTGTATTTAATGATGATAATATTGTTGTTGTAACTCAGAAATATTTTTCCCTGCAAGCTCAATAAAAGAAGAATCTCCTTGACTAGTTTTCCCCTTGTGTGTTTTTCCAGGGGCATTACCCAGAAATTTCCTCTGTCAAATATGTTTGAAAGATTGTTATTATTCATTTATTTCCGTTGCTGAGTTTCGGATCTTAGTCATTTAGTCTTTCTGCTCATAGTTCCATGTTGAGTTAACTTGCATTATTGGTGAATAACTATTTGAGGTTGAAATCTAAGTTTTTGACTAAGCATTTGTCTGGTATATTTTTACAAAAACCCCAATCCATCATCCTAAAGAAATCAAAATCCTCAAAAGTAGACTCTTTGAAACTTGAACTCTCACAAATATCATCAATATATTCCCCCTATCAATTGAAAGGTGAGAAGTACTAAGACTTGTGAATCAAAAACATCAATATACCCCCTAAAAGTGGAAAAGGGTAACCAAACTGTCTTTGAGCAGAGTCAAAAGACTCAATCTTCTACTCAAAAGACTACATCAAGTGGGCCCCAGTCACACCCTGAATCATCAATTCGTGAAATAAAACATGCATGTCCCTCTTCTGTAAAAACCTCTGCAATCAAGTATGCATGTACTTGCGTATTAACCTGATCATAACACCGCTCCAACAACTTGACTTCCAAAATCCAGCACCAAGTACTTAACAATTCAAAAATTTATGTTTTCTCTGAATTTGTGTTTGCTTTCGACACCTTTATGAAAATTGATTTTCTTCCCACATAAACTACATGGAGTAAGATCAAAACAATGCAATGCAATATGGCCAACTCGATGACAGTGTTGGCACTATTTGTTAAGTTTTTACTGTTGTTATTAGATTATTTCCAAATTACATGAGGATTCAATGCATTTCCAAAACAACAGCATAAAGAGGATCATTGAAAGAAACACAATCACAAGGTATGCAACATTTTATCCTGGGAAACACTCATGGGGGAGAAAACCCAGCAAAAACCTCCTCAATAATAGATTGCCAATACAACGCCAAGACTAAGACCAAAATCCCAAGAATAAACCAAGACTAACCATGTGACTCTCTTCTCCTTCCTCCTGCAACTGCAACTGCCTTCAAGATATGTGCACTAGTTGAGTGAGTGTGGGAGTATACAAGTGAGGCACCATCCTCACATATAAATACTAGTTGAGGAGGCGCTAGGGTTATGTCGCTTCACTTAGTGGGGCCGACTTCTCCTAGAAGTGGTTAAAACCACTTTATAAATACTAGGGGGCGACTTTACAGATACCACCATACAACTATAGTTTGACCAATCCACAAAAGGTGATTTGGTCTTATACAAGACCCGACATGATCAATCCGCAAGAGGGGATTTGATCTATAAGATAATAACTCAAAATTTAATTAGAATATTCTTCGAAGTTACAATATTTCAACACTCCCCTTTAACAAGAAGGGTATTCTACTGACATGACCCAATACAACATCATCAAGAGAAGGAGAGGGCACATCATCATCATCAGCATCTGGAACACTAATTGGCACATCTATAAATCATCGGAAGTTTCTCTCATCATCAATATCATCATTGCTTACAGCATGGAGCTGGAGTAACATCATCAGCATGAAGCTGAAACACAACATCAATAGCATGAGGCTAGAACAACATCATCAACAACGCGAAGTTGAAACAACAATATCATCAACAACACGAAGTTGGAACAACAACATGTAACAACAGAATGAGGCAAGCGCATCAACAACAACATTTGTGGTACTCTAATAGACCATCCTTACCGGACCTTCGGGATCTGCCCAGGAATCATAAGATTCCCTAGGATATAAAATCCTAACAAGCTACCACTTGGTACTCTGACAGGCTGTCCTTACCGGACCTTCGGGATCTGCCCAGGAATCATAAGATTTCCTAGGATATAAAATCCTAACTGAGCTACCACTACTGACCACAGTTGGCATATACATGCACAGGTACTCTGACAGACAATCCTTACCAGACCTTCGGGATCTGCCTAGGGATGATCAATCCCCTAGGATATAAAATCCTAACGGAGCTACCCATTGTTGGTCAGGATACCATAGTATCATCAGCATCACTCCCCCTTTCAAGGGAGGTCCTTTCGAACAACACCAAGCTTGTCTCGGAAGTATTCAAACATCACACGAGGCTTGGTCAACACATCTACAACCTGCTCATTTGTGCCAACATATTGGAGCTTTACAGCTTCCATCTGCACCATATCACGAATGTAATGATACCGGATCTCTATGTGCTTCAACTTATCATGGAACATTGGGTTCTCCGTCATCTTTATACAACTCTGGTTATCACATAAAATCACGGTGGCTTCCATCTCCGGATCAAACAGACCTATCAACAACTTCTGAAGCCATATGGCTTCACAACTGGTGGAACATGCTGCAATGTACTCCGTTTCTACCGTGCTGAGAGCAACACTGGATTGCTTCCTGCTTTGCCATGAAGTCATGGCTAACCCCAAACTGAAACAACATCCTGAAGTGCTCTTCCTATTTAAAGCACTTCCAGCCCAATCCGAATCAGTATAATCCAACGTACCCTTAAGGTGTCTCATCACATGCTTTGCAGCTACAAGGTAAACACGTCTGGGCTCCACCAGATACTGACTCAAGGTGTTCACAGCAAAGCATATAGTTGGCCTGGTATTCATCATATACATCAACGAACCAATAATCTGTCTGTATAGAGTACCATCAACCAACTCTGACGAAGTATCAACCAGGAGCTTCAAATTCGTTTCCATGGGTGAGTTCATGGCTTTACATTCCAACATGTCAAATCTCTTTAATATTTCAACTGCATACTTCCCTTGGTTAAGGAAGATCTTCTCTGGGCTCTGCCAAACTTCAAGACCTAAGAAATAATGCATCGGCCCTAGGTCTTTCATCTCAAACTATGCAGCAAGCTTTTTCTTGCAATCTATGATGAGCTTTTCTTCTTTTGTTAAGAATAAACCATCCACATATAGAAGCAATATAATTGGCTCATCATTCATAACCTTGAAGTAAAGGCTAGGATCAACTTTACTTTTGGTAAAGCCCAAGCTCGTCAAGAAACTATCAATTCTGCCATACCAAGGAGCTTGCTTCAACCCGTACAGAGCTTTCTTCAACCTGTAGACATGAGTCTTTCTATCTTCAACTTCAAAATTCAAACCCTTGTGGTTGTTCTATATACACTTCTTCTTCAATAACACCATTTAAGAAAGTTGTTTTCACATCCATCTGGTGTAACTTCCACTTCATCTTGACTGCAAGAGCTATGATGGTTCTGATAGAAGTGTATCTGGCTAGAGGAGCAAATGTTTCTTCATAGTCAATACCTTCCTTTTGAGAAAATCCACGAGCCACAAATCTTGCCTTATGTTTTTCAATACTTTCGTTTGTTGCATGTTTTATTTTGTATATCCACTTGGAAGATACCACATCTTTGTTCTTTGGTTTGGGAACTACTTCCCATACATCATTCTTCATAATGGACTTCCCATACATCATTCTTCATAATGGACTTCCCATAAATCATTCTTCTCTACTGATCTCAATATGATGGTATCCTGGTATGTAGATTTTGAAGGCCTTAGAGACCTCACAGTGCTGAACAAATATTCCCTTCTTTCCTGAAGGATCCAACTTAGTTCTTGTTAAATTTTTAATTAAAATAAAGTACCAAGGCAAGTGTTTCTCTTCCCTAGGCGCCTAAGGGGGAGAAAGTGCCTAATGTGGGTCCTAGTCATTTAATTTGTGAGATGCAAATTAAAAGGTGACTTTATGACTAAAGTG
>ML792445.1:155941-166192 GCA_009831015.1 Picea engelmannii | reverse complement strand
GTTTCTCCTTTTTGCATCTTTGTATTCTTGAGTAGGGTTCTCAAGTTCATCTTCTGGTTGATGTTCTTTCCTTCATACATTCTGGTTAGGGAATCAAACATATCTTTTGGAGTATTCTTAGAAGACACTTGAGGGATCAAGTGATCTTTAATAGAGTCTGCAATTATCCTTTTAGCCTTAATCATATCCTTCTTGTACTTCTCTTTCGCTGCATCTTCGGGTTCCGGTACATTTTCTTCTTATGAATTTTGCAAGGTCATTCTCTTCAAGAATGAGTCCAATTTTGTACTTCCAGGCACGGAAATTTTCCACACCCTTTAGCTTGTCAACAAGCTTGGTGCTTGCAGACATCTTGACCTGGAGCTAAGAAAATGACCAGAAAATGAAAGTGCTCAAAAATTGAAACCGAGTTTACCAGGAGATGTGTTGGATTGAGGCGAGTTTGTTGGAGCTGACTGTTTCAGAAAATTTCAAATTTTACCCCTTGAAACTTGACCTGCGCAATTCTGGACAGGTACTTCTGGCACTGGTTCTAGTTTCCTAGTTTTCTAGTACCAGTCAAAACTAGGGTTTGACTTTCCAGAGAATCTGGCCACTGAAAAAGTTCGCTCAAGCCGCCAAAAGATGCACTAGGGCAAGGCGCACTTCCCAAGATAGTTTTTGTTCAAAAATTCCTCTTTAGTAAAAAGTCCTAATTTTCTTGTACGGCAACAGTGACGTTTTTTATACCTAGTGAAAGATGCTCTATTCAGTCAAGCTTTGATACCATGTTAAGTTTTTACTGTTTTTATTAGCTTATTTCCAAATTACATGAGCATTCAATGCATTTCCAAAACAACAGCATAAAGAGGATCATTGAAAGAAACACAATCACAAGGTACGCAGCACTTTATCCTGGGAAACCCTCATGGGGGAGAAAACCCAACAAAAACCTCCTCAATAAGATTGCCAAGACTAAGACCAAAACACCAAGAATAAACCAAGACTGAGCATGCACCTCTCTTCTCCTAGATGAGTGAGTGTGAGAGTGTACAAGTGAGGCACCATCCTCACATATAAATACTAGTTGAGGAGGCGCTAGGGTTACGTCACTTCACTAAGTGGGGCCGACTTCTCCTAGAAGTGGTTGAAACCACTTTATAAATACTAGGGGCCGACTTTACAGATACCACCATACAAGTATAGTTTGACCAATCCACAAAATGGGATTTGGCCTTATACAAGACCCGACATGATCAATCTGCAAAAAGGGATTTGATCTATAAGATAATAACTCAAATTTAATTAGAATATTCTTCGAAGTTACAATATTTCAACACTATTCAGGTACATCATCTAACCTAGATTTGATCATTCAACAGTACTACAACTCGTCGTATTCATGCCTCGAATTGATGCACGTGCAGTCAATGCTCTACAGTTCCATGACTTGGTACTCTGGTTCGGTTGCATCATTTCAATTACTTCACTATGGTTTCATGTATGGTTTCCCGCTTAGACATGGTGTGATAGCTTTAACTTAGTCATAATTGTGGTGAACACTAAGTGTTTTCTAAAAACACTTTGTAATAGTTACAAACTTCATCTCTTGCCTTGTCGTACCATGGTGGGATGTAGATTCTCAAGATAAGTGTGTCATCCCTTAGGTCAGGTTATACCACTAGGAATCAAGTTAATGTAGTGTATCACAAATCCCGAACCATAATTAACACCTCTTTCACCCTTCCCATTTTCAATATGTTCCATTCATCATACTCCTCGTTCATGATTGACTTGTGTATCACTCAATAAGGTCCAAGCAAAGCAAAAGAAGAACCCATGTATTAAAGCCCAAAGTCAAAGAAAGCCAAAAAAAGGCTAGAGGACAGAGAAACAATATAAAAAGCCATGTACCCCTAGTCCCACGTCTAAAAAGGGCATATCTAAAGAAAGGGACCAAGAAAATAAGGAAAAATGATCTGGATTGGATCGTTATATTATTTGTCATCCATCGCAATGCTTTCAGAGTGGAAAAAATTGGAGGAATCAGCTTGTAGGGTCATTTAATGGTAAGTCCCAGTTTGGAAAATTGGGGTTTGAAAGCTTTGAAGCCATTTTGAGGCATTAAACAACATTTTTTGGGGTTTCGATGTCCAGAACTTTTGCCCACACCCTTGATGGTGTTCCACACTCCGAGACCTTTCCAACGATGCAAACCATTCGTCAATCGGAGTTCGTATTCAAAAGTTATGCCTCCCGCAAGTTGACCTATCGTGTTGACCACCATGGTACGAGAGGATGCCACATCAACCCCCATTACTCATGCATATGGGGCTAGCCATGTTAGGAATTTCAAAAAGATTCTAGAAGGTTCAAAACCCTAACACGATTGAGGGTTGAGGAAGTCAAAAACCTACCCTTAGATGGCTATCGAGCTATGTTAAGTACCGGGCCACTAGGAGGAGAAGGGGTTCCATTCTTTTGCATTGTATCTTGTTCCATATCTGAGTAAAACATCTCAGAGTGGTATTATGTGAGCATAACAGAGGAGAGATTTTGTAGCAGCCATACAGGCCACAGGTCAAAGGGAACTCCACAGAGAGTGCATCTTCCTTTGTACTTGCATCATTTCTATGTCAAAGAAAAGGGAGCAGAGCAGCCTCACCTTGTAGCTAGGTTTTCTCCCATATTGGGTTTCCCAGGTCCTATCTTGTGTTTATTTGTTGATGGTGTGATTGTATTTTATTGTTCTCTATATTCCGCATTTTATTTATTTCATGCATAAGAAAAAAATCAGTAACTAAATATTCTAGAAATCTAAAGGAAAAATTGTTAATTTCTTGAAACCTAGCAATCAGAAATTTTATGCCAATAATTTAACAACTCGGAATTTAATCTACTGCTGCTATAATTCTATAAACTATGCAGAAAATTTACAACTAAGTTTTAAACATTAAAAATGCACATCGGAATCATAAACAACACACATTTGAAAACAGATATTTCTAGGCAATGCCCCTGGAAAAACCCAGAAGGGAAAACCAGTAAATGAGAGGATTTTATTGGCTTTAGAGGAAGAAAATAATTACAACAGCTAATTCATAAATTTCTTACATCCCAGCAAACTCAGCCTGTACGGCCCTGCTTTGTCGTCCACGCAACTTTGTTAGCCCAGCTTTTTCCAACCCTGCTTTTTCGGCCCTGCAAAATCTTTCCTCCAGCGACAAATTCGCCCTCTTCCTCAGCGAAATCACCCTCTTCATCTCTCAGCTCAATGTGTGCCTCTTACTCTCCTTAGATCTACTTTTATAATCTCTTAATGACCAAATCCCTAACCCTAAGATCTCAACGGTCAAGATTAAATCTTGCCTTCTCAAGATCGACGGTTGTGACTTAATCTCTCGTTGAGATGACTTAAATCACTTAAGTCACTCAACTTTATAAACATGTCACTTTAGTCATTAAATAAAAGTCACATTAACTTCATAAATACAATTATAAAGTTAAAGGTCTAGAGAGCGTCGCTCGGACACCTCTGCATGCTAGGCACTTCCAATGCGGAAGTAACTGTCCGAGCTACCCAAAAAACTAACACTCTCCCTTAGCGAGGAAGGTACTTTTGGAACCTCCACCTAGATCTGTCTCCAACCCCATCACTCCATCTGTTGTTGTAGATGCTCCCTCTGAACCAGAAAGCTTCCCTGCCACCTGCACTGGATCCTGTGGTGAAGACCTGTTCCTCCTCACCATGCCCTTAGGAGTCTCCTCACACTCCTGAGCATCCAACAATGTCATCTCATACCAACTAAGACTCCTGACAGTACTGTAAGTAGCCTCACAACCAACTGTCATTGGCACTGATTTTGAATCCAAGATCTTGTTGGACTTTCACACAGGTTGTCCCAGCAACCTGTATAACCTCCCCTATCTGACACCAAACATTGTTGATGCATCCAAGGTAGCTCCCTCTGGATATATGAACACATGTCCATGCTCGAACACAACTCCATATCCCTTATCCTCCAAAGTTGATACTGAGAGCAAACTTACCTTTAGCTCTGGAACAAACGACAACTCTGCCACCTCCAGAGATCCTCCTGACTCTAGTTGGAATGTCACACATCCAACCCCCTTCATTGCATGCATGGTACTAGTCCCACAATCCACATGATAGTCTGAACCTGTCTTTGAAACACTAAGGAACATCTACCCATTCCCATCATATGGCAATATGAGCCACTGTCCACAATCCATGACACAAGAGAAAATTCCTTCTCGAACTTCTCAGCAAAATCATCGATTCAGTTGATGTTGATGTTGCTACCTGTGTCTCCTTCTTACTCTTCTTGTTTGGACACTCGCTTGCATAGTGGCCAATCTTATGACATGCAAAACATTTCACTTTGTTCATGTCCTTCTTTCCATCTCCCCTACCCTTCTTCGCATGAAGAGCACCATTCTTCTCATCTTCATCACCCTTAGCCTAACTGCCTTGAAGAGCCTCCTCCTGAGTCTCCTCCTGAGAGAAGTCATCCCACAACCTCTATCAGTCAAAGAGATGTTCTCGTGCCACAACTCCCTTCACGAACAAAGCCCACTTCTCTAAGAACTCATTCAAAGTTGTCCTCACAAGTTCATCATCTTTAACTACCTCTCCAACAGTCGTTAACTCATCACGAACCTGTGATATCCTGGTGAGATACGATGCCACTATGTCAGTCTTGGACATCTTGGTGCTCCTGAGTTTCTCCCTTAGGACCATCTTTTTGTTTTGGTTTCCACTCTGATAAAGCTTTGTTAGAGCCTCCCACATCTCATAGGAATTTTGCTTTCTTATTGAAGGCCACCATAAATGTTGTATCTGTGGGAACAATCTGGGTTTTCTCCACAATGTCCCAGATTTCGTTTTCCTCCAACAACAACACAATTCGCTCTTTCCATGGACTAAAATTCGTAGCCCCGTTCAGCCTCTCCTCAAACCTCAATCCGGTAGCCATCCTCGTGCAACTGACCAACATTACTTTTCCCTTTCTTTTTCCAAGCAAAACCCCTACAATCCCTGCAAATCATTGTGCCAAAGTCTTCAGTGCCACTCTTCAGAGTCCCAGATCTCATACCATATTAATTTCTTGAAACCCAGCAATCAGAAATTTTATGCCAATAATTTAACAACTCAGAATTTAATCTACCGTTGATATAAATTATGTAAACTATGCAGAAAATTTACAGCTGAGTTTTAACCATTAAAAATGCACAACGGAATCATAAACAACACACATATGAACATAGATATTTCTGGGCAATGACCGTGGAAAAAACCCAAAGGAAAAACCAGTAAATGAGAGGATTTTATTGGCTTCAGAAGAAGAAAATAATTACAGTAGTTAATTCAGAAATTTCTTACAGTCCAGCAAACTCAACCTGTACTGCCCAGTTGCTTTTTCGGCCCTGCAAAATCTTTCCTCCAACTGCAAATTCTCCCTCTTCCTCAGCCAAATCTCCCTCTTCAGCTCTCAGCTCAATGTGTGTCTCTCACTCTCCTTAGATCTGCTTTTATAATCTCTTAATGACCAAATCCCTAACCCTAAGATCTCAATAGTCAAGATTGGATCTTGCCTTCTCAAGATCGACGGTTATGACTTAATCTCTCGTTGAGATGACTTAAATCACTTAAGTCACTCAACTTTATAAAAAAGTCACTTTAGTCATTAAATAAAAGCCACATCAACTTTATAAATGCAATTATAAAGTTAAAGATCTAGAGAGTGTGGCTCCAACACCTCTGCATGCTAGGCACTGCCAATGTGGAAGTACCTATTCGAGCTACCCCAAAATCTAACAAAAATAACCTTAATATTAAATATTTCAATAATTTATCAAATATCTTGTGACGAACTATTCCAGTGGAATATCCACAACAGTTTATAGATAAAAAAAATTAGAAGGGGAAAACAAATGTTAAATCAAGGCTAAACGCTTCCTCTTCAAGGCTCACATATGGAGTATATGAAGACTCTTAGCTCTTGAAAGATACAAAAGAAGACCTTTCACCAATATCTAACTTTATGGTCAATTCGTGAAGTCCCCTTTTCCCTTTTTTGCTTCAACCACCTTAGCACCTACTTCTCGCTTGGTAACCTAAGAAATACATCTTAATATTAGGGGATGACGCCTATAACAAGGCCTAGAAGGTTGTCCCACCATGGTTAGGCTTAGACAAGTTGTAAAATTAACCCAATGTTACTTTGTTACTAGAAGATATTACTTATGCTAACCACTAATTGACTTATGAATTAGCTTGACTCATCACTATGAGTTGAAACCTTGCATTGCAGAACCATGACAGAGTTGTCCACATCATCAGCATATGGAGCATGATTGCTTGGCATATTTTTGCAATCTTAGTGAGGGGGGCGCACCTCTTGAACCCACTCCATACATGGATGATTACTTGACACATTTGGTGGGGCGCACCCCCTTGTGGGTCCCCTTTTACATTCTTAGAGGCTTTTGAGTGGGGCACACCCTCTTGTGGGCCACTCATTCCACTCATGACAGTTTTGGTTGGGTGCACACCCTTGTGGGGCCCATTTTACACTATTGCTACCTTGGTGGGGCCCTTTATCTCACTCCTTGAGGGGGAATTCTCTCTCTATACCCCCTTTGTGGGCCCCTTATTCCACTCATGTTGATTTCTAGTGGGGAGCACCTAATGTGGGGCCCCTTTTCCACTTGTGAGGGGTTGTTTTAGGAGCAGCTCATGGTTTTTACAAATAGTTTTGTGAGGGGCCCCCTCCTTGGGTTGTTTTTTCTCATGGTTTTGAGGGAGCTCATGGTTTTGGCCCCTTGTTTTCTGGCAACTCATTGTTTATGCCCACTTTTTTGAGAAAGCACGTGGTTTCTCATCCATGGTTTTGGTCGGGTGTCTCATCTATATAACGAGGCCCTTCCTTCAATGCATGGGGGTTGGAGATCAATGGAATATAACTCGTTTCTCGTATTTTCTAGTGTGTGTGAGGGTCTGATGCTAGTAGCCTTTTATGTATGGGAATTGAATTTCTTGGAGCACATAGGAGGGATCTCTTGCAGAGTTTTGAAGAGTCTTCAAGCTAGGAGTCCAAGAGGTTGCTAGCCACTTGGAGAGTTATATTTTCCTTTGTTATTCGTCTTTTTTTAAGTTGAAATTGCATGTTAGGAACATACTAAGCTAGTCTTAGAACAATTTCTCTTTTAAAGGCCAACATTTCTCTCATATTTTCATAGTTTGTGGAGCCCCTGTGTGAGTCCACTCCTCTTTTATGCATTAGGTACACTCTAATTTTAGGAAGAAAATCCTTTTTTGGTTGCTGGTATCGGACCCCATAGCCCTAGGACAATTAGGCTACTAGTCTATTTCACTTTTTCAACCACAGAAATTAAATTACCTCTTTAAATTTTCTCTAACAATCGAATCAAGGTTTTGTAGGCTTAATTTTATTATCACGTTGTTGCTGGAAGGGTTTCTGGTTGTTCGCCCTTCTTCTTTGGTGCAAATCGCTCCATATTCTTACCATTTCAGATCCAATTTTCCCTCTACTCTTTCCCCACTCATTTGTTGATTCATCTTCTTATAAACAGGGGAAAAATGCTTCAAATATGAAGCATGAATAAGGTCGAACAATTCTGTTTTGCAGCATTTGAGGCAGCTTTTATTTAAATTTTTGATAAATAATTGATTTTTTGCCTCCTAAACCGCCCTAACTTTTTGTTGTTTGATTTCTGAACTGGGGTTTAGTTCAAATCTGCAGATCTAACCATTTTTTAGTCTCTTTCTCCTTATATTTTAAGCAAACTAACCTTGTGCTGTTAGGAATGTTTTATATCTGCAGAAGGAAGCCAAATTTGGCAAATTTTCTGCTTATTGACAGATCTGAATTCTCAGAACAGCAGACTGTCCCAAGTCTGAAATTTTTCATCTTTTCTGCCTTGTGTAGATTTTAACCTTGTACAATATTTACTGCAAACAGATTTTCAGTAAAAGAACAGAAAAGATACAATGGCAAATACAAACATTACACAGATATTTTTCCCCTGGAAACCCAAACCGAGGAAACTAGCATATTCTATATTTTCATTGTGTTACATTGTTTACAATACAATATACATATAGGAGCCAGCGGCAAGCAAAACCCTAACCCAATGACCTGGATTAGTCAACAACCTTAATTCCTTAACCGGAAATAGAAAACCATCGGCAAAGAAACCATGTGCCGAAAAACCACCTAAATATGTGACACGTTTCCCGAGGCAGAAAAAAATTCTTTGCAAAGAATATAACACATACCCAACATTCTCCCACTTGTTGTTTTCTTTGCATACAGGGGGTTACAGGGTTACATAGTCAACAATCCAGGGCAGCAATGCCCATGGATCCTCTACACCAAGAGAACTTCTCAGTGTTCACGGATTTTGTTAATGAGTCTGCAACATTCTTCAAAGTGTCCACCTTCATCAGTGATACTTTCTTTTCTTCAATCATGTCTCTCACAAAGTGATATTGAATATCAATACGCTTTGCCTTTGAATGATAAGTCGGGTTCTTCGCCAGAAAAATTGCACTCTGACTGTCACACTCTATCCTTACAGCATGTTGTACCAACCCAATACCTGAACACAATTATTGTAACCATACTGCTTCCTTACTTGCATGAGTGGCTGCCATCTATTCAGCGTCTGTAGTTAAAAGTGCCACTACAACCTGTCTTTGCTCATCCAACTTATTGCTCCTCCAAATAGGTTAAACACATACCCACTTGTAGATCTCCTACGATCCAGATCTCCAGCCCAGTCTGCATCCACAAAGCCATGTATATCCACCACTCTGTCCAATCTCGGTCTTCCTTCGTAGCACAATCCATAGCTAGCAGTGCCACGCAAATACCTGAAACCCCTTTTTACTGCTATCCAATGCTCCTTCCCTGGTTTTGACATATACCTGCTTAAAACTCCCACTGCATGTGCATTGTCTGGTCTAGTACAAACCATTGCATACATCAAACTGTCAACTGCACTCGCATATGAAACACGAGACATGTCCTCCTCTTCATGTGTCTTGGGACACTAATCCACAGATAACTTTACACCAACAGGAATAGGAACCTTGATCGGTTTACATTCCTGCATATTAAACCTCTGCAATATTGTCTCGACATATTTTCTCTGATTTAACCAGAGTTTCCTCCTTTTCCGATCTCTTTTAATTTCCATGCCCAAAATGAAATTTGAAGCACCGAGATCCTTCATGTCAAATTTAGAGGACAACTGAGTTTTCACATCCTGGATAATCTCCTTGTTGTTTCCTATCAGCAACATGTCATCCACATACAAGACCAAATAAATCAAATGATCACCAGTTAATTTAAAATACACACAGTGATTCTCTTTGCTTCTTGTGAAGCCAAGTCCCAGCATATAAGTATCAAATTTTTGATACCACATCCTTGGTGATTGTTTTAAACCATACAAGGACTTTTCAACTTCCATACCAGCTCCTTCTTTCCCTTCACAGCATAACCTTTTGGTTGCTTCATATAGATTTCTTCTCTCAAATCCCCATGTAGGAATGTTGTCTTCACATCCATCTGTTCTACTTCAAAATGAAATGCAGCAGCAATAGATAACAAAAATCTTATAGAGGTTAACTTGGCAACGGTAGAAAAAATCTCACCAAAATCAATTCCCTCAACCTGAGAATAACCCTTTGCTACTAACCGAGCTTTGTATTTCTCCACTTTTCCTTCTGCATTCAACTTCTTTTTAAATACCCATTTGCTGCCAATGGGCTTTTTTCCAGTCGGCAACTCCACTAGATCCCAAGCCTCATTCTTATCCAAAGATGCCATTTCTTCGTCCATGGCCCTTTTCCAGAGATTTCAATCCTCTGAATCCACTGCCTCCCTGACAGTTCTAGAATCATCATCAGTAATAGACAAAACAAAATTTGAACGGAAATTAGATGGACTATACCTTTCTGGTAGCCTTCTTTCTCGAACCGATCTCCTCAATATTGGAGTATGAGGATCTTCTTCTTTTGATTCATGTTCTTCTGTAGAGTCTGATTCATCATCCTTTAAATCAAACTCTATTTTCTCTAGTTCTTCCTTACTTGGTAGGACTTCTTGTTTAACAACATCCTTCATTTCTCTAAATACCACATCTCGGCTATACACTACCTTCTTAGTTTATGGGTTCCAAAGCTTATAACCTTTGAGACCATCTTTATATCCAATAAAG
>ML792445.1:96098-131240 GCA_009831015.1 Picea engelmannii | reverse complement strand
TATAAATACAGGGCGCCAGTTCTCATTTGTTACATCTCAGGACTGCAGTTTTCCCAGTTGATGCGCACTGCAGTTGCAGTTGGTGCGCAGGTTTGGAGGAGGGTTGCAGGTGCAGCTGCAGCAGCAGCTAGTTTCAGTATTGGCTTGGATTTCTCTTGGCTAGGGTTTGGGACTATCTGATCAGCTTTTGTGATGCGCTATCCTTGGGGATTGATGCGCTACTCTTTGTTTGGCTATCTAGCCTAGGGTTTACTTCCGGAGGAATTCTCAGTCAAGGTTAAGGTGCTCGGAGGGAGGCTTCGGCATGTGGTTGGGTGACGAGGGTATCGTCAATGGTAAAACGAGCACACCATCTTCTATATTCTAACACCTCCTCTATTAAGTGAACTGATTATGTTCTCACTTATGAAGATAACGAAGGAGATCATATGCTAATTGTTGATGTACCTTGGGGATGAGT
Source organism: Picea engelmannii (assembly GCA_009831015.1). Taxonomy (NCBI): domain Eukaryota; kingdom Viridiplantae; phylum Streptophyta; class Pinopsida; order Pinales; family Pinaceae; genus Picea; species Picea engelmannii. The sequence goes on along the minus strand of ML792445.1, from coordinate 130,780 downwards.
ACTATTAAATATGGAATTGTTTTGAAATACCAATTCATATAGAATGTTTGTGAGTACAGTGGAGAGGTTGTGTTTCATGAAGGGCTTTAAAGCATGGACTCTATGTACTAACCTTTTCTGCCTTGTCTCAGTTATGATGCTACTTTAGCCTGTAGTTTGGACTCACAAAGTTTCTTTGATTCAAAGGATTTCAAACTCTTGTATATTTTTATTTATTTATTTAAGTGTGACGATGGTGTTTTGCTACCTGCATATATCTTGATTCGAACCTTTTTTCTGGTGTATGGAGCAGCATCACCAAAACAATCTCTAAAGCCAGAGGGTCAAGTGACCCAATGACTAATGATCTAAGTCTCTAGTAAAGAGATCCCAAGTGGAGGACATTCCATTAGCAGCACTAAAGGTTGGGGTGATTTAATTGCAGGAAGGTAGGCAAGATTTCATCAAGAATTGAAGAAATATTTCTTGATGGTGGCATATAAATTATGATTTGAATAAAATATCAGTTAGAGGATCCAGACAGGCAATCTCTTTCATACATCATGACTTAACGGGCTGTGTTGTAATATTTCAACAGTTTTCTTCAAGAGCATATAAGAAATGCCTGTCTTCTCTCTTGGGTTGTGGTGGAGACAATTGCCTTGTGAATCCAAGCACATCCCAGAGATTGTGTGGCTTCTTTCTCTGAAATATGAACATACTTCTTTTTAGTTCTGTTAACTAACATGGAAAATGTTTCCCATCTCTGTACTTTGAGGAACTGACCTCATATCGTAGCATATTTATTTGTGCGAAATTTCGAATATGGTTTGAAATTCATTCCAATTACAAAGGTGATTTCACAATGTTTCTTTGTGAGAACAACTCCAATATGGCTTTTTTTTGTATGTTCTTTGGCAGGGTTTTTGGTCTAATACATATTTCAGGAATTATTTTCACACAGGCAGCTGGAAATTAGTAACGATGGCATCATTACATTTATGGGTTTATGAAATTCATGAATCCTAAAGACAGAGATACATTGTTTGAAGGGGATCAATGGACGATGGAAGTTGGACTATTCATGAAACTATGGACCTCGAGTTTTAATCCCTTTGAGGAAAGTCCTTCCATTCCAGTTAGGGTCAAACTTCTTGGCTTACCTTTAGAATTATGGCATGGACAAGTTTTCTTTCAAAGAAACTCCCTGGGATACTACCTGATGTATTCGAAACACACAAAGGGAAGCACCAATCTCTCATGTGAAGATTGTGTGTGAATGTAGACTCAAGCAAACCATTGTCAACTTCAATGAACTTGAAGTCTTAGTTACATGTTGCATAGGTGTGAGCACAACTATGCAAGTGTGAAAGAGGACCCAAATTTAGGAATTCTAAGTGTGGCAAAATACATATTTTCAAATATACATAGATACATACATATGTGTGTGTGTGTGTGTGTGAGAGAGAGATCAAAAAGAAAATATAAATGCCAATAATTACAATAAAACATAGCCAATGGTTATTAATATTTAAACATTAACAACATAACAATGAAGCAATGAGGTCAATTGGGTGTAGCTCAAGTGGTGGAGAGGAAAAAGTTGTTTCCTCCCCCACCTAGGTTCAAATCCAACTTTGTGAGATGTTTGCTCTTCATAATCTGATTGTTGTTAAGATGTTGACCTAGCCTTGAGCCCTAAAGAATCCGATTTACCCTGGGTACCATCCTCAGAATGAGGGAAAGTGCCCAGTTGGTTTCCCCGAGAAATGTATTAGGCAGAAAAAAACAATGCAGCAATGATTCATAACACATTCATTCATTCACTCATAATCATATAAGATCCATCACTCAATTACTAAAGTATTTAACTTATAGTTTGGACGACATATAAGATACTAATAAGGTAATACGAGATTATAATAATAAGATAATACTAATGAGGTACTATAAGATGATGATAATAGTAATGTAATAATAAATATTTGGCGTTGAGAACGACTTGGGTGACAAACCCCAACAAACAATGTGGACCAATATGTCAAAAGCAAGTATCCACCAAGAGTTCAAAGCTCCAATAGAGTTTAATGCAAAAGGACAACTGACCCAGGTATCTGACACATACGCTCCCTCACAAACCCAAGCTAACATCGTGGATAGCCAAGCCAAAGTTGCAAGATGGAATGTAGAGCACAGTTGAATCATCAATACATGCCACATCAACTACCAATGAGGCAAACCTAGAGAGGAATGGAGAAGGGAATCCACATCAATGATGTGACATTAATGTCACATCAAAACTAATGGATCGTAACATTGAGTAAGCAAGATGGTGATTATAGGTTGACAAGGGAGATGGAGGCATCGAGATAGTGGACAAGACAGGGATGAGCTAGATTTGGAAATCATTATGCATAGAGGCTAGCAAGGAGGCTTCATTATCATAGGAATTGTTTAAGTCTATCCAAAAAACACCCAAGCTAATATGGAAGGAGGAGCAAGGATCATATAGAGATGAAAGGAGGAATAGGCAGTTTTCATAAGAGAAAACTCTCTAATCAACGATCTTTAATCAACCTGAAATTTGCCTCCATAGAGGGGTGGGGACGTCAATTGGTTTCAGATATGGATATCAAATTGGAGAGAAGCATGGGTAGGGGATCTCACTTGAAGCTCCTATGACAAGCAAAGGGCACAAAGAACAGGGTGGAAGATGACCAATGTCAAGCAAAGAAGGCCATCCAACCCATAGAAGCAATAGATTGGCAGTGAAAGAGGAATAGAATAAAGGGGTATATCCTCCCATTAAGAAAGAAAAAACTTAAAAGGGCAAGAGGGAGAAGGGCATCCCAAACCTATTACTCGTTAGTTGGAACACATTGAAGCTCATAAAGCAGCCTTTGTTGCTAGGCATCCCTAACCAACACATGCTAGGCTCAAAGCATTGTGTCATATGGAAGCAAAGGAGCATGCCATGGTTGGGGATGCCGATATAGTAGACCTATTTATCTTCTCATCCACTGACCCCACACACCCTATGCGAAAGCATCTTTAAGGTTTCCATTAATTCAAAATTGGTTGTTCAAGACATGTAGTAGGAATTGTAAAGGATAATATCAACTATATGGAGGAAACTATCAAGAAGGCAGTCATCCTCAGCTAATTGTTGCAACAAAAAATTGAAGATGACAACATGAAGTGGGTATGATTCATGAACCATATGAAGGAAATGCAAGTTTCCATCCAACAATTCAACAATTTTAATTTCTAATAAACCAGTGAGGAACTTGATGGAACAAACTACCCAACAAGGAATTTAGAACAAGTTCCAAACTATTGAACTTGTTGTGGAAGACACCAAAATCATGACAAGGTATATCACAAAGGTCAAGACATGACACGCATCCATCAAAACCTAATAGCAGCTGAAATTGGAGACTTAGCTTTCATACCCATCAACGTTGAAGATGCCCAAGTCCAGATATTTATGCCCAAATGTTGGTTGCACCAACATGCAGCATTCAAGAGTAAACTAACAAATACGTCGTGGAAAGAAAATACAACAAGACAAAAACACAATACACAACAATATTGAGAAATGGGAAGCTAAGTTTGATCATTCCCATGTTTGCATTGCATTAACATAGGCGATTATGTGAAAATTCCTCCTAAAAACCAGCACTTAACATTTTATTAATTTTCTGTTCTTTAATAACTGAATCAGCTAGGTAATTTTCTTCACAAAATTTAAATATGCAGCAGAAATAATAACTAGGATCTAACAGTAAAGAACAATAGCAATCACAACACATAAACACTGATGTTTTTGGACAATAGTCCCCGGAAAAACCCAAGATGGGAAAACCGGTGTAGCAGATTTGGATTTTTATTTATTTGCAGCAGAAAATATAGAGATCTCTTACAATAAAAATCAATCCAGCTTGTAGCTGAGGTAAGAACCCCTGCAAACCCTTCTCAGTACTATTGTGCCCCTCTCTTGACAAGATCAAACCCAACCAGCTCAGAAAACCCAAGCCGACAGCCTCTGTAAGATCTGTACGGCCGCCCTGCATGAGCCCTCTGTGCAGCCTGTTGTACAGCTCTCTCTTTGTATGGAATCGGCCCTGCAATAGATGAGAATACTAGATGATCTCTCTGCTGGAAATCTCCTCTGTTTCCTGTGCAAACTCTCCTCTCCAAATCCTTGAGCAATCCTCCTCCTCTCTCTTCAGAAAGTCACCCTTCTCTCTGTGCATAATGCGCCCTTACCAAGTCGATTTCTCCTTTTACTCAATGAGAAAGTGAAAACCTAATCTCCAAAAGGATGGAGGGCCACAATTGATCCTCCCGCACCTCTTACAATCAACAGTCATGATCATTAACTCAACATTAAAATATAACCCATTTAATGTACTTTTCCCTAAGTACAACTTTAGGAAAAGTTCAACCCCTCAACTTGGTTACGTTTCATTGTCCCCCTCCATGCTAGGACGCCATGCATGGTGAAGACCTTCCTTGCTATCCATTCTCAACAGATTACATACTTATGGCTTTCCATCTTCATGACTTTTCACCTTCCATGACTATTCGTTTCATATGATACACATATTCACTTATGACTTATCATATATAAGTCACATTTACATCGATTACATAATGACATTTACATTTATAGAGTAGACCCTAATGTCCTCTCAACATCTCACCCACTCTCAATGCCTTACTTCGTCCTTTAACCAACCGATCAACATGTTGGGTCTCCACTCTTGCTATTGTGTCCTTAATGTACACCAACCATGCACATCGAACTACACAGGGAAATCAACCACAACAACTACCAGTTGGATAGGAAGGTGCACATACAACATTGATTGTGACTCATTATTCCTCGACATCTTTCATCCATCCAACAATGATTCCTATGGTGCCTATGGTGAAGCCAACCTCTTGCTCGAAATTGTACAGCCAACATCCTTCTCAAAATTGTATAGCCACCCACTTGCTCAAAATTGCACGACAATGGTGCCATCATTTCGGCTCCACCATTACACCAACACTCTTTTGTTGGGCTTCGAAAGTCAAAACCCAAGGTACTCTATTATCCAATACATACCATGAAAGAATCATCATTAAACCTATGTCATCATGTCATCTTCCTCTTTGTGCACTAACCTTAGTGTGTTATATTCATTCTCAAAACCTTGAATGTTGTTTTTATTTTGTTGTAGTGCAACTATATTGGTTATGGTTCTGATCTTCTAGGTCTTCAATGTGTTCAATGATCTATGGCCTTACAAAAATTTTGAAGTCTTTGTTAAATTTCGGAGCATCAACAGTATTCTCCAATGAGAGGCCATATGGGCCACCCTGAGGCTAGCCAGGGAGAATTGGAGAATCAACCGGTCTTGTGAGGTATTGACAAAAGCCAGGGGGAACGTACAACCTCTGTGAGTCAAACCAAAAGTCGGGACGAACGAGATGCTACATGATCTTGTGAGTCAAGCCAAGGCAAAGGTAGAAGCCTTGTAAGTCTAAGACAAAAGTCAAGATGTAAGTCTAATGCAAAAGTCAGGGGGAACGTACAACCTCTGTGAGCATAGACAATCTAGTGCAAAAGTCAGGGGGAACGTACAACCTCTGTGAGCCTAGTCAAGCCTTGTGAGCCATGAGCAAAAGCCAAGGCATCTAGCAAAAGTTAGGTTGAACATAAAATTCCTATGAGCTAGAAACAAACAATCTTCATGATATTGCAAATGATGTAAATGTATTGATCTAGTGCGTTGGCATGTGTAACACCATCCACCATGAAGAAATTTGAATTGCCATGTAAAGAGTCGAGTTGTAAAAGTCAAATTTGCATGTCTAGGTCAAAGTCAAAGTTGTCAAGTTTGTTGCATGTCGCATGCATGCATGTCGCATGCATGCATGTCGCATGCATGCATGTTGCATGTTGCATGTTGAGTTGCATGTTGCATGCATGATGTCGAGTTGCATGCATGACAAGTTGCATGCATGCATGTCGAGTTGCATGCATGCATGTCATGTGCATGTTGAGGAGTTCGCATGCATTGTCAAGGTCAAGTCACTTGTTGAGTTGGCATAATATGCAGTGCCATGTCAAGGGCAAGTTGTAACTGAAGTGTAAAGTCAAGTTCTAAATTCGAACTCGAGTGTAAAGCTGAGTTATGACAAGCATGCATTCAAGCGTCTATTTTGAGCCCTCCCTTCTTCCTCCTTAAGTACAGAGATCAACCCTCTTTACCATTCATCACAGGCCAGCGTATGAGTGAGAGGGAGAAGGTGTATATCAGTCCAGAACACAGGCACACATATCAGACCTTAAACAGAGGCATATAACAGTCAACTAAGGCGCTATATCAGACAATAACAGCGGCATATATCAGTCCTGTAACAGGTGCATATCAGTCCAGCTCAAAGACGCATATAACAGTCCAAGAACAGAGCTTATATCAGTCTATTAAAAGCAGCGAATTTCAGTCATAAGGAGGCTGCTGTAACAGTCAATAAAAGCAGCCATATCAGTCCAATAACAAGCAGCTATAACAGTCAAATAAAGGGCAGCATATCAGTCCAAGAAAGTAGTGAGGTACACCTTCAAGGCTGGCCTATAACAGAGTTTATAACAACAAGGTTTCTCAGTAGTCTACAGTCAGGTCAGAGTCATTGGCAAGCTCTTTAAGAGCAGAGTATTCATGGTGGATATTTTGTAAGCGATCATACCTTATTAATGCAATAAAAGGAGATTGTTTGCTGGGGTTTTTCTCCCTGTATAGGGTTTCCCTAGGGTACATGTGTTGTGATCTTGCATGCTGGTAAATTCTTATGATTATTGTTGTTCTGGTTTATGAATGATGTTAAACTAAGTTCAAAGTACAGTCAAAATCTAAAGAAGTACTTTCAGTATTGAATCAAGCTCATAAATTAACAGTCTTCAAATGCATGTATACATGAATCACAAACTAGACTTAACTTAACTTACTCTAGGTAAATTCTTACTTGGCCAAGTTTCCCATCTAAGACTCAACTCTTTCATTTGACTATCTATACTAGGTACTACTAAGACCCTAGTATATAAGTAAGCATTCCCGCCTATCACGCAAGTGATCCAATTTCAATCTCTAACAACGACACCAAATGCAGCATTCAAGAGTAAACTAACAGCTGTGTTTGGGAAAGCAAATACATGGCAAATACACAATAAACAACAACATGGAAAAATGGGAAGCTGGCTTCGCTAATTTGCAGGCTTGCATTTCATTAATATAGGCAATTACATAACTTATGACTTTCCATCTTGATGACTCTTGCACTTCCACAACTATTCGTTTCCTATGAGACACATATTCACATATCTACTTATCATGTACTCTTCATAACTTATCATGCTTAAGTCATTCTAATAAAGTCACATTATAAACATAATGACATTTACACATTAGGCCTCAATAGCCTCTCAACACAGAGTTTCAGAGATGCATGAAAGGTACGAAGTTTGATTCTGAATTCTAAGATTGTTCCAGTTTCTGAGTCATTACTCAACGTTTTTCAGACAATACACATTGGCACTTCCATTTTAGAAAATTCCAGTGATTGTCTCAAGGGACGATTGGATTTGCATCTCAAAACACCAAATATCCTTCTTAGGGTCCCCTACATATTGTGCTTTTTTTTTCTTTTTGCAACCAATTATGTCCTTGTTGGAGGCATGTCCTAACTGGGGGTGTTTCTTCCTATTGGAAACATACCCAGCAAATGTTTTCTAGACTGGGTGTATTTCTGAGAGCCAAAAATGAACCAATCTGGAATGCACCCAATGAGGTGCATTTCCAAGATAGATCCATGAACCCACAATTTGAAAAACCATCAAACCAAAGAGGCCACAACCAGAGGGGACTCGAAAGGGAGAAAGGAGATTGATGAACCAGATATAGAGGTATATCCTCCCAAAGGATAAAAGTTTGTAGCAAGGCTTCTAGCGATGTTTAAGTCCATGTGTCATCAACTACCAAAACAAACCTAGAAGAAGGCAGTATCAAAAGATCAAGATCCATTGCCCTGTCCACAAGAGGAAGTAAGGGATCAGGAGATGCAGGAAGAAGCATCCTAAGGGAACCCTAACAATCTTTGGGTTCTTCTCCCAAAAGGGAGGACAAGAATTTGATTGGCATTCACACAAGAAAGCTACACAGGAAAAAAGAGGCAATCATTGATGTAAACTTGGGTTTTCAGCACCTGAAGGTTGAAAGCTAGGTGTTGTTTGGCAAGTCTATGAGCTTGAATTCTACATCAGAGTAGTATCTCATGATCCTTGGTCATGAATTTCTTTGTATTACGCCACTGGGAGAGCTGGAGTGCATTGCATATTGTCTTGGAAATGTATAAGAAGCTTTTATTTATCAAAAAAATAATAGAGATCATTAAAACGAGGAAAATGTTGGATATAGAAAACGGAAAAAGCAGGTGGTACAAACTATCTGCAGAATGAACAATAAGCATGTACCGAAGGCATAGGAACTCATTGGTCAACTCAAGGTGAATTTCCATGGAAGTCAGTCCCTCTTGGAAGCCAAAAGATCCAACTTCAGATACTGCCACAAGATGTGCTCTGGACAGAACCCTAATGTACCATCAGCTCTCCACTCTGACTTGTACTTGATCCTCAGGGAGCAGGGCCATCTAATCGGTTTTGCACACAGGGAAATGAAGATTGGGGTGTTCCCTTCAAGTTTAGACATGAAGGGATAGACGCGGTTCATATTAACATGGAACAAGCGATATATGTTACTGTGAATTAGTAAGCTTGAATTTACGAAAGCATCATCCCAATCACAAGAAAGGGGGCCTACAAAGTACCCCAGCACTTCTAAGCGAAGTTAGTACCGGACCGAGCGTGGATGATATCCAACTTGCACCCCAACGCCAACTTCCAGATTGGATTAATTGATAATTCTAATCCATCCGAATTTTTAGTGGCTGCAAACTAGTGCCATGCCGTGGTCTTATTATAATCATATTCACATTCCATTTTATTCAAGGGCTCTTAAAGTGAGAGACGTCCTACTGATGATAATGAAATGGATGCAATAAAATCAAAAAGTACAGATCTCATGCTTTCTTGTTTTGCCTGTAACTAAGTTTATGCAAAGAAGGAATGATGTGGGTACCAGATTAGAATTCCAGTTGCCCAGGTCCAAAACTTTGATTGCAACGACCTCCTTAAACGGAACACACAAAGCCCTGTACACTTTTGCAGTGCTGCTCACACCCACTTCCTCATACAAGCTGTAATCAGATGGGTTCACTGGATAATTCTTCCCAGCTCCCCGGCTCAAGCTCCTCAAATTCCGCTTAATGTTCTTCTTACTTAGCCCGGCTTTTTTGGGCTTAAACAGCCCTCCAAAGCAGCCCTCCGGTTTCCCTGAATCCATCACAGAGAACTCTAAGGTATTCGGATTATTTGTAGACCATGATCAGATATCAGCACCCGTGTGTCTATATATAGTATATGTTAGCGTGAGTTGATCGAATTCGACCATCAGACGGTTTTCTTGCACAGCCCACGAGATTCCCAGAGTGGTGATGAAGAGGGATGATGGTGTGTCCGCTGTGAAAAGCCGAAGTCGTGGGGAAATTGCTAAAAGAATTTTGGGATTCGGGTTATAATGCAGAGGGATTTATTGGCAAAGAATCTCTGTTGGAAAACACCGGGATGAAATCACACCCTACCTATGACTATGACTCCTGATTTTATAGGAAGGATCTCCGGAAGAATGAATGACTTGTCCACTTTTAGCTACATTGAAAAATAGCGAAGGTGTCGGGACCACATGTAGCTATGGGACCTCCCATATGGTTGATCTGAACTTCCCGAATTACGAGCTTCCCAAGTGAACATGGGTACTTCATAATAAGCATAAAGCTACATCTCATCTGCTTCATAAGCATAATATGCTAAATATACATCTTATGGGCTTAATAATCAAGAGTAATTGAAAAGAAGTTAGAAAATGAATTTATATAAAAAAAAGTAATAATATATAACAAGTTTCGAAAAATAAAAATTAATAATATATAAAAAGTTTTTAAAAATAAAAAGTAAAATAACTTTTTTTAATAATCAAATAAATTGAATAAAAGTCATTGTTATAATAAAAAGTATAATAACTTTTTTTAATAATCAAATAAATTGAATAAAAGTCATTGTTATAATCGTGATATTTTATAAATAAATTGAAAAATTTGTGGAGTTGGTAATTATCTTGATAAATTCAAAATTAATCATTTTAAAAAATTGGCAATAATGATTTTTTTTCTATTATTAATGATGGACACTTTATAATAGTTTATAATGTTCAAAATTAACCATTTTTAAAAATCAGTGATAATATAAATATACACTTTATAAGGATTATAATAAAAAATTTAATTAGGTCATGATTGATTAGTACATTAACTTGTAGATGGACACTCGGCATTTCTTTAGAGGATGGAGTATTTTTCTTGGAGTATTTTTATTTTACCTTTGTCCTGTGTAATTTTTTAAGTTGGAGACTTCAACTTTTGTAGCTAACAAGAATGGTGAAGTTGTAAACAACTTGTGATGCACCATCTTGGAGAGGTGTACAGAATGATGTAAGTTGCTTACATTGTTTTCATCTTAGAGTAATTAGTACGTTGAACTTAGTACCAATATTATCTAAGTCATCATACAGGAGAAGAATCTTGTTCTAAGTTGCCATTACAGTAGAGTGAGTTATAAAGAATAGTTTTGCATGTCTGGTGAAAAGATTTGAATTCATCTCCAAGTGTCATGGGGATAAAATTGACACTTTACTCGATGAGTGAAAAGAAGACCTATATTCAGATAGAATACCCACAACCCCAACTTGTCAAATGACTACCCCTAGATTGTGCATATCCTTGAAGTTCTACTACAACCTATTATCCATYAGTTCAATTAATTCWCCAAGATGTTTGATATTACCATTGAATTTTATAGATAACATTAATCCCGAAAAAATGTATTCCAAAGTTAATCAAGAACCTTGATTTATTGCTTCAATTGCATCTTCACTCTAAAGATGAGAACCTTGATTTATTGCTTCAATTGCATCTTCACTCTAAAGATGAGCATGGAAAATTGCACAAAATTCTCATGGAAGAGAAGGCATAGTCCATGACAACATTCTATACATAATCTTGTAATAACAATCTATCATTTAAAAAAAATCGAATTATTTGAAAAAGATGTATTTCATAGCTAAACTTTATGTTGCTAGCTAACCATCTTTCGCATCCAAAGCATTAAGAAAATGCAGCAAGTCCCTTTGCAATACAGAGGAAGTCCAATAGAGTGGGCTATTGAAGCTCCTTAGTCATGCATATTTCAATGAAAGTTGTCCCTAATTAAGGAAAAATCTAGTATAAACTTTAGTATGACACTTTAGGATTATATGCATCATAATCTTAACTTTGGTCTCTCCCTTTTCCTTTTGCACATGATGCACCTCCCTGTCCCTAATTAAGGAAAAATCTAGTATAGACATTAATATGACACTTTAGGATTATATGCATCATAATATTAACTTTGGTCTCTCCCTTTTCCTTTTGTAGATGATGCACCTCCCTTTTCCTTTTGTAGATGATGCATTATGTTGTGAAATATCAATGAAAGTGATAATTGGAAATAGTGTATCTAATCATATATAACAATGTAGAACAGATACAAATAAGCTTTGGTTTGTAAATGCTATGATAGTGGGTCAACTCAATGCACATATGATAGGATGGCATTTAATAGTTTTGACAAATTAGATATCTAGGATCCTTGTACTAAACTCAAAGGATCACCCAATCCTGTAACTTCTTTGTAAAATGTATGTTAAAGTAATATAATTTTGTTGCCTTTATTTAGCATAAAGAACAATAACTAAAACTTATGTAAAGTGGATCATAGTTAATTGGTAACTCAAGTATGTGTTCTTCTTGGAACCTTGATTTTGATCCTCCTAAAGAATATGATGTTGTATTAAAATGACCAATTATCATGTTATTGGGCAGTATCTCATAAGTATATCAACCTAAGTAGTTTGTTGCAAAATAATTGTGCAATCTTATCACATTAATTGCATACTAGTTGGCATGTCTGGCGGAAAGCTTTCTATCATAAGAGGAGGCAATATGGCCTCACACAAAAAAAACAATGTCATTTTTTATACCAATCCTAGTATGGACAATGGAGATAGTGTCGAGGCTCCTCGAAATTTTGTCCTAAAGTTGTATCATGAGGTAATGACCCTCTTCTTGATATTGAATTTTCTAATTCCATATATGATGGTTTACATAATTCATTCAAGGCTAGCTCCATTTTGTGCTATTGTGATGAGAGGGTGCATCTTCAATCGGTCATCTAGAATTGGATTCGAGAGTTGATGGCACTACACCCATACCTGCAACTTAATCAAAGATTTATTCATGTTTCAATTTAGTGACTTGACCATGTGCATGAAATCATACTTCGAGGCCACTAGATATATAAGAATACCTTGGTGGCCTTTCCCATTAGACCCATGATTTTTTATCTCAAAAAACTACCCAATTAGCCTACCTAGTTTGGGTGGATTTCCCCAGCTTTCCAATGCACTTCTGGCCATTGCTAGTGTAGGTTGTCACACCTGTATGGGAATTTATCTACAATAAGCCTGAGCAATTTTTTTATCCTCCACCTTAGCACAAAGATTGTGATATGATCAATATGTCTAAAGACCTCAAGGAATTTGTGCTCATTGAGATTAGTAACCAAATCCACCACTAGCCAATTCATTAAATCAATTTTCCCAAGTCCTTTCATTATCAAAGCTCAAATCATTGAATTCATGACAGTCTCCTTATGACCCGAGCTAACCCAAAGGTGATTTTTCCCACCCATTAAACCCCTTCTACCCCCAAAGTTCCCCAGGCAACGAATGCAGGTGAAGTGTCTAAATTGAAGTTGTTCGTGAAGATAAAGGTAATAGTGTAGCCAAAAACCTTGTCCTAAAACCCCTACGTATCAAGGCTTTAACCCCTAAGGCCATAGCCATGGTTGGACCTGGTTGGTTGCTCGTTAAAGTAGCCAGTAAGGCATGTTCATGTGTCATGAATTGGGGAGGTGGTGGGTAACGAACACACTCTTCTCCACCACTCCTCCACCCATAAGAAAGTGAAGCAATTTTAAATGTCAAGGGCCACTAAAAGCAACCATGGTAAGCGACCCTTGATGATTTTTGGTTGAACCCATATATTGTAGATAATTCCTTCCATGTTCTCGAGGACCTCGAGAATATTAAGATGTAGATGCAAGATGTGAGTTTTTAATGAAAGTGACCCCATGGAATGTCTGAGGTTTGAATTGTTGGGTATATGTGTTATATTATTTGCATGTGTGTGTGTGTGGGCACGTCAGATACGACAATTGCGTCTGACGATCTCTACCACTAGAGATCTGTTGTGTGCGTCGGGTGCTTTCCTAGGGGGGTCCCAGGGGGGGGGCAGGTATGCCCCCCTGGTTACGCTCAGCATTTGGGGCAGCGCCCCGAAATTTTTTTTTGGGGCGGTTTTTGCTATTTTTAGCGGATTTGTAAATTAATCCCGGATTAAGGGATTAGGGTTTTGGTATCTACGGAATACCTAAAAACATTGTATATATTGTATGGTGAATGGTGAAATTTGATATAATGAAAATAAAAAAGGTTTTCCTGGTTGAGGGTTTCCGGTATAAAATCTTTGTGTACTCTATGTATGAGCCATTGATTAATTTTTGTCTTGCTTAAGAATCTATATGCATTGCTTTACTTCGCAGGTTTAAAACTTACATGAATGACCTTGGAAAAAAATTTATTGTCTACCAATTGTTCACATATGTGGGTGGGGAGGATATTCAATGTTTTCATGAATTCAAGAATATAGGTTTTTTTGCTTCGTATTGTCCTGTCAATAATTTGGTCATACTTTTGTTTTGATCGTTGTGAGGGGAAACTTGTGGTGCCTTTATTCTAATCTCTCCATAGTTTGTCAACATTGTTGTTGATAGGGGGTCTAACCCATCCTAGTAACTTGTATGTATTTTTGATCAATTTAGATGGTTGGCTACTAGGCCTAACCAATATTTATGCCTCTAACAACTTAGGAGAGCATGTGACATTTTGGCAATGGATGATCTATGAGCTCCATAATGCCCCTTGGGTTGTTTGTGGGGATTTCAAATTGGTTGAGTGTTAGGGAGATACAAAAGGGGCATTGCTAGTGTGCCAGTTGAATGGGGGGAAATAAGCTTGGTGTTGGTGCCCTCAACTAACCCTAAGGGTTGGTGACCCTCCAATTTCTTTTTGTAAGTTTCATTGATCACATCTTACTTTTCTTTGTGACTCAATATTTTGATGTGAGAAGAGCTCTTGGATGATTTCAAGTTCATTGATTTGGTTTGTCTAATAGACTATATTACCTAAATTGTGCTTGATTGCTTATGATTGGATTGTTGCTCAATCCTTGCTTTGAGCTCAATTGGATGCATGGCTTGGGTTTAATGATCTTAGAGTCTCTTTTGACTATGTTATGCCCTAATAGTCTGATGATTTCAAAATCCTATCACCTGCAAGGATCTTACCAAGTGCCTTTATTTACTGTGATATGTTGATTGTGGTGTTTTCCTTTACTTGTTACGGATGATGCATGAATTCTTTTAATGGCATGTTAATTGCGTGCATGAAACAATAAAAAAGCATATATGCTTAAGAATCAAATGCATAGTAATCGAAGCATATATAAGCATGCATTTGCAATCAAGTGTTTTTTCTCAACTGTGTTGCATAAGTATTTGTTAATCTTGTTATTACTAGGTGCTTCATCATTGTTGTTTGGCGCGTGCATCATTAGACCAAGATTATTAATACTTTTGTGATGATAATAATCAATGCATAACTTCCATTAATGTACACTCCTACTTGTTGTTAAGAGATATGCTTATTTAACACAATGGAAAAGGTAATAGAAAGTAGGGAACAAATCATAAATAAGGAGATTCGAGCATTAAAGAGATGTGATGTTACATTTGTTTCGAATATTGACTAGCCACCTTACTAACATGGTGTTGTTTCTCGAAATAAAACATCTATATACACATATCAAACAAATAAGTAAAGGGAATCCTTTTCCCTTTCTGAAGTAAACAATGTGACCCCGATTTTTATGTTGCCTTGGCAACAACACAACCTCTTTAGGTGATCCAAATTGGATCCTTGTCAATATCTCTTTATAAACTTTGTAATAAGCATTTAATTGTTTTTTTCAACAAAGTTGAGGAAATGTCCAAAAATTCACTTGGAAGTTGGAACAAACCATTGTGATGGTTGGCCTTCCAAGGCAACCCATTAAAAATGAAGGAGGACATTCAATGAAAGAGAAGAGAGCAAAGACTACGAAGAAATGGAGAAGGGAAGTTGTAGAGAGGAGAGCTCTAAGAGGCATTCAACTCAAAGATCGTAGGACAAGGAAGAAATTGTGCCTAGCCACACATAAGCAAAGATTGTTCTTGAGCTCAATCCAAATGTAAATTTGTTTATGCTAGTGAGTAAATATGCATAAGGATTTCTATGCATAGCTCACCCTTTTTTCTAATCAATTCCTCTTAATGAAAATCCCCTAGAACATGGTTTTCTTCCTAGTTTGGTTTCCAGGAACATCTTGGTGTCTTTGTTTGTTGTTTTGGTAATCGTCTAGTTGCATCATTTGGTTTAGATTAATGCATATGCATTATTTAATTTACACATAACAACACAGTCCCACATCCACTATGGCATCTCCATCTTGAGCTTTATTTTCTAGACATAAGATACTACCAGTGCATGCCACAAAATCAATTTGTTGACTTGCTTGTTCAATGGTATGAGTTATTGAGTATTGTAATTAATGGATTGTGTGTGTGTGTGTGTGTGTGTGTGTGTGTGTGTGTGTGTTTTAATGGCTACTAGTGGACATTAAGACTGTGTGGAAAGGACATTCTTCATTAACTATCAATTTTTGCATACTCTGTGTTTTTTTATGCACTATTGATCCCAACAGCTAGAAAACCTCCATTGTTGGATGCCCAACCAATCTCAAAGATCGATGGATTTCATTGCAAATTTGTTGCAATAGTTTAGGGAGTTTCTAAATTGGTTTGTTTTAGTCGTCGGAATAATTTCTCTTTCCTACATGTTGTAAATCTTCCCCACAAACCATATGTCCTCTTCTTTGAGCCAATTTCTTATTGTTGGGTGCATTGTTCATTCCACAAGCTAGGATCCTTCCTCCCTAAGTTGATTTTTGCCTCAATTAGCCATTTTCTCTTATCGACAAGCCTACAACCATTTAATTGAAGAGTAAAGTGTCATACGACTGTGACCTCAACTTCAAGAAGACTCTATGAAGGACATATGGTCATACTCATCCCGATGGACACCCTCTCTCTCTCCGTCATGATTTGAGAAATGGCTAGCTCTAATTTCAACTTGTTTTTCGTTTTGTCGGTTGGATTTTGTCTCATTCTCTCATGTATTATTGAAGACAATCACATATATTAATGTGTGTTAGTGTTGGGCTATACTCACATGTTTGTTTTACATTATCATGGATGAATGTTGAGTAAGCTCATGAACAAGTTGCATAAGTGTTATGCGAATACATTTGAACAATAAGGGATGCATTCAACTATTTATATTTGAACATTGTGGTTTTTCACTACCTATTGATGAATATTAACAATGGAGTTAAAATTGCAAATTACACTCAATTTAAAGTTCAAATTGCACATGCATCGAATTATAATTTTCCACAAAGATCCATGTTGACAAAATGGATAGGCCACAGGCCCATTGTTTACAAATAATAAGGTATTAGAACAAGTTAATCAAAGACCTTAAAGCAATTGTCATGGGTGAAACCTTGAAGAGGGAGAAGCTAGAAGAGTTGAGAGACTTCAACAAGTAGATCCAAGAGGAAAGTCGATATTGGGGGCAAAAAGAAAATGAGCAAGAAAAATAACTTGCCAAACATCACGACTCCCTCACCACCATGAGAGAAACATTAGACATGAGTAGATTATAGTTGTTGCATTTGGAGGAGAAATTCACTTAGTTGGATAATTGGAAAAAGGAGAGGTTCATTGAAGTGGTTGCTCAACTATATCAAGATTTGGAAATGAAGGAAAAGGCCTTGAAGAAGCTACAAGCAGTTTTCCAAGAAACCAAGCAAGCCCCTTATGTTGCCATTGTGGAAGCCAAGACAGTTATATCCTAGGATTCAGTGGACAAGAAGCCAACATAATTTCATCTCAAACCACCTTCATCGAGGCAAGAGGAACCAGAAAAGAGGGCATTCCCATAAAGGAAAAGGCATATGGAAAAGGAGTATGCAACAAGCCACTCAAATATGCTTGTAGAGGCTTGGAAGAGGGAAGTAAAGAGATGATTATACTATCCATATCTGCTCCAACTCTTGGGGGACCAAAAAAACAAGTTGGAAAGCATCATCACAAACTAAAAAGGTATGACATAATATCTTTGGTTTGTTTATGTTGCAAGAAAAGGGGTCATAAGGCTAGAAATACTTGAGAAGGCCAAGTAGCCCATGAAAGAATTATTGCTAGTACTATAGATTGAATAGACATTAGGAGGCCAAATGTTGGAGGCTTCACCTAGAACTCCATCCCAAGAACTAAATAGCTAAGAATAAATCCATGAGAGTCAAGGTCAAGGGGAAAGAAAAGTTGTCTGCACTTGTAGCCCAAAGAGTATTGGTTTTCCAATGACCTGCTACAGTAGTGAATTCCATATCCAACCATGTGATGGACAATAAGCTTATGCTAAATGAAACCCCTGTCTTCTATCCTATAGCAGAGGTTGCACCCTTTCTCAAAGATTTGTTAGAGGATGCTTGAAGGTAGAGAAGAAAAAGAGTGAAGGGAGTTGAAGCTTTTGGGGACCAAAAGCTTGCAAAATGGGGAGGTGTGATCCATTTTGGATCCTTGCCAAAATATCTTTGTAAACTTTGTAATAAGAATTTAATGGTTTTTGTGGGAAAAGTTGAGGAAATATCCAACAATTCACTTTGAAGTTGAAATGAACCATTGTGATGGTTGGCCTTCCAAGGAAGCTCATTAAAAATGAAGGTTGTGGAGAAGAAGGGCATTCAATGGAAGATAATAGAGTAGAGACTAAGAGGAAATGAAGAAGGGAAGTTGTAGAGAGGAGATATCTAAGAGGCAGTTAGCTCAAAGATCGTAGGACAAGGGAGACATTGTGCCTAGCCATGCATGAGAAAAGACTATTGTTGAGCTCAATCCACATGTAAATTTGTTTCTTCTAGTGAGAAACAATGCACAACTCTTTTCCCTTTTTTCTAATGAATTTCCCTTAATGAAAATCCCCTAAAACCTAATTTTCTTCCCACTTCTGTTTACAAGAACATCTTGATGTATTTGTTTGTTGTTTTGGTTATCATATGGTTGCATTGTTGGGTTTCTATTAATGAATGTGCACTATTTAATTTACCTATAACAACACAGTCCCACATCCACTGTGGCATTTATATCTTGAGCTCTATTGTTTGGACATAAGATACTACCAGTTCATGCATCAATTACATGCCACATAATCAACCCGTTGACATGCTTGTTTAATGGTATGAGTTACTAAGTATTGTAATTAGTGGTGTATGTGTTTTAATGGTTTCTAGTGGGCATTGAGACTATGTGGAAAGAACATTCTTCATCAGAACTATAAATTTCTGCATACTCTATGTTTTTTTGTGCATTAGAGATCCCAACAGCTAGAAAACCTCCACTACTAGATGCCCAACCAGTCTCAAAGATTGGTGGATTTCATTCTAGAGTCATTGCAATAGTTTATGGGGATTCTAAATTGGTTTGTTTTGGCTATTCAATGAAATTCTCTTTCCTATAGATTGAAAATATTCCCCATAGACCATATGCCCTCTTCACTGAGTCGATTTCTTCTTATTGGGCATATTCTTCATTCCACATGCTGCAATCCTTCCTCCCTAAGTGGAGATATGCCTTAGTTGGGAATTTTCTCTTACCCATAGGTCATATGACTATTTAATTACAAAATACAGGGTTGTACGATTATGTCCTCAACTTCAAGAAGACTCCACATAGGTCGTATGATTGTATGCAATATGATGGACATCCTCTCTCTCCCTATCACGGTTTGAACAATGCCTATCTCCAATTTCAACTTGTTTGACATTTTGTTGGCTATATTTTATCTCATTCTCTCATGTATTGTTGAATACATTCACATCTATTAACCTATGTTAGTGTCGGGATATACTCACATGTTTGTCTTACATTATCACAGATGAATGTTCAATAATATTAGGAATGGTTGCATTAGTGTTGTGCAAAACATTTGAACAATAGGGGATGCATTCAAATATGTATATTTTCTCATTCAAGCATGGAGAATAGTGTGATTTTTTCATTGCCTATTGATGAATATTAACATAGGAATTAAAATTGCATATTGTACTCAATTTTGTTCAACAACACAGGTATTCCAACAAAGGATGAACACCTTCAGTAACCACTCACACAACCAGATCAAAGATCAACACATCGATTTTTTGACGTGGTAAAACCCCTATGGGGAAACACCCATGTCCCCGACCAATGCAACCACTTGGAGCAATTTATTAATGCAAAATAAAAAAATTACAAAGAGATTTTACAAGAGAGTTTCTCACAATCGATCATCGACAAATGACCCTCCATGCTCTTTAAATAGAGATCATGGACCAATCAAGTGTTAAGCCACAAATCAATGTAGCAGTTAAGATTGAGGAGAATGTGAACCGTCAGATTACTCTATGTCGGAAACATATCGTGACCGCCAGATTTCCTAACTACAAATGCATACTAAAGAAACACACTTTTACCTAATGACACAATAGACCAAGTAGATCTTAACTAACTCCTAAGTGTCTAAATATTCTAACATCCCCCCTTAAGAACAACTCTGGATAGGATTGAAGGATTTACAATAGTGACATAATAGGATAAGGAAGGAGGCATTAGAGCCTATCCCCCCTTAATGACAACTTCATGAATGCCTAACATAGATCGAAGTTTGGAAAACTTATCTTCTGTAAGAGACTTTGTGAAAATGTTTGCAACTTGATTTTATGTAGGGCAAAAGAGCACTTAAATAACTTGATCATGAATGAGATTTCTGATGAAGTGCATGTGTAGCTTGATGTGTTTGTTGCGTTGATGTTAAATTGGGTCTTTGGCGAGATTATTGGCACTTTGATTGTCGCACCAAAGGTTGGTTGGATGTTGCTGCTAGAATTCAAACTCTAAAAGGATCTGTCGAAGCCACAAGGCTTCCTAACTTGCATTTACTGCTGCTCGGTACTCTGCTTCTGCTAAAGAAAGTGAAAGAGCATGTTGTTTCTTACAGGCCCAAGTGATAGGTCCTGAACCAAGGATGCAAACATAACTTGCAGTAGACTTCTGATCATCAGGGTCATCGTCCCAATTTGAATCAGTGAAACCAACCAATAAAGGAGTCCCCCTTGAACTATAATGTATCCCAAACTGAACTATACCTTGGACATACCGAAGTACCCTTTAATTGCTTTCCAATGGCTTTCATGGGGTGTTTGCATATAACGGGCAACAAGATCAACAATAAAGGAAATATCAAGACGGGTATGATTCAAGTATAAGAGGCTACCAACTAACTGACGGTACAAAGTGGCATCAAATTCAGGAGAAGTACAGGTGGCAACAAGGTTGACTCGAGATTGGAAGGGAGAAGGGGTCAGTTTACAATCTTCCATGTGGAAGCAAAGAAGAAGGTCACAAGCATACTTAGACTGGGAAAGAAAAAATCCTTCCTTGGTTTGCAAAACTTGGAGGCCAAGGAAATAGTGCAAAAATTCTAAGTCTATCATTTCAAATTTCTTCTTAAGGTTGGTTTTCACATGGTTTAAAAGTTTTGAATCACTGCGAGTAAGGATAAGATCATCAACATAAAGGACAAGGATTATGAGATGACATCTTACTTTCTTGGTATAGACATTAGGATCAATATGGCCTCTGGAAAATACAGTGTCAATAAGAAAGCTATCCATTTTGGCATACCAAGCTCGGGGAGCTTGCTTAAGACCATAAAGATTTTTCTTAAGGCCACAAACAGGGCTAGAGTAATTCTGGACATAGCCATGAGGTTGTTCCATGTAGATTTCTTCTGCAAATCCCCATTCAATAAGGAGGATTTAACATCCATTTGATGGACCTCCCATTTATGTGAGGCAACAAGGGCAAGAATAAGGCAGATGGAATTCATTTTGGTGACAGGGGAAAAGGTTTCATTGTAGTTAATTCCTTCAACTTGGTAAAATCCTTTGGCAACTCACCGAGCCTTGTGTCTTTCAACACTTCCATCTGATGCATACTTAGTTTTGTAGACCCATTTACATCTTACAAGTTTTCCTTTCTGAAGAGGTACAAGACCCCAAGTATCGTTTGCCATTAAAGAATGATACTCTTCATTCATTGTTGTACCCCAATCTGGACGACCTGAAGCTTCTGAAAATGTTTCTGGATCACGAGTCTCTGAAACTTGATCCAAAAGAGAAGAGTCTCACTGGAACTGTGAATGTGCCCGACGATGATACGAATGATCACTGACAAGATCACCAATTGCTTCTCGTGTTGAACGAACCCATCTAAGAAGTGGTGGTGTTGGTGTTGGTTCAAGTTCAATGGAATCATCTGGAGGAAGGTGAGAAGTTGGAGGTGGATTTTCATCCTCAATGCCATGATCTAAAGAAGAAACTAGAATAGGAACATAAGAGGGCACAAACTTCGAAGATGGCTTGCAGGCCGAAGAAGGCACAACTGTTGAATTAGTCTCGTAAGCCAAGATATTTTCATCAAATTTAAGATCTCTTCTAATAATAATTTCATTACAATGTGGTTGAAGAAGTATGTAACCTTTGACATCTTCAGAATAACAAACAAATATACAGTTCTCACTTTTAGGTTGCAATGCTTTCCTTTTCTCATCAGGAATATGAGCCCATGCTATACTGCCAAATACACATAAGTGACTTACATTTGGTTTAATTTTAGTCCAAGCTTCTTCTGGTGTTATATTTTTAAGAGCCTTTGTGGGAGTGAGATTTACTATGTAATTTGCATAGTTAATGGTTTCTTCCCAATACTTTAGACTTTATCCCTTAGATTGGATCATACAATTAACCATTTCTTTTAATGTGTGGTTCTTTCTATCAACAACACCATTTTGTTATGGTGTATATGGAACAGTGTGTTGCATTTGGATGCCCTGTGTAGTGTAGTAACTTGTAAAATTATTGTTCACATATTTGCCTCCATTATTTGTTCTTAACCTTTGAATTTGATGTCTAGATTGCTTTTCTACAAGGGCCTTATAGGCCAGAAACTTATCACTTTGCTCTTAAGTTTTAAGAAGTAAACCCAATTACATGTAGAAAATTCACCAATGAAAGTTAAGAAATACTTGCACCCAAAAAAATAAGGAGAAGAAAGTGGACCACACAAGTAATTGTGAACAAGGTGCAAAGGGTCTAAGGAGTGCCAAGAGGCATGATTATCAAAACTGTTCCGATGGTGTTTGTTGAGAACACAATCGACACAAACACCATCTCTGCATGAAACAAGAGGAAGACCAGTCACCATCTCTTGATTACATAGTTCCTTCAATGAGCAATAGTTTTGATTACCAAACCGCTCATGCCAAAGTTTGCTCAAGTCATCACTATGAGAAACAAAAACTAATGGAAACAATGATGACCCAAATTTGTCAAACTTGTACAACTTGGTAATATCATCAACAATTCCAGTTGCAAGAACACGTTGAGGATCATTTAGATTCTTGATTACAACTTGGTGAGGTGAAAACTCTACGGTTTTACCTTCACCTGAATGAGTGATTTGATATACTGATAGAAGGTTATAGGAAAGACTTGGAACACACAATACATCATTGAAATGACCATTATCTACCTGAATTGTTCCAGATCCTACAACACTAAGAGATCTATCATCATCGACAAATATTTTATTGGTGTTACATTCATTTAGAGTAGAAAATATGGCTTTCTCCTTAGCCATATGATAAGATGCTCCATAATCAATAAGCCACTCATTAGAAGAAAAAGTAGAAGTTGCATTGAAGGAGAAACTAGAAGCAAAAAGTGCATGTCCATGAGAAGAAGAAGAAGTAGTAGAATCAATATTGATGTTGTGCTTCTTTATCACTGCTTCTAAAGCTACCATCTTCTTGAAACATTTGGACTCATCATGACCATCTTTTCCACAAAAGTTGCAATGTCTGTTAGTCTTCTTATTTTTAGATTTTGCTCATTTGTCACCATTAGGCACTGAAGCTGTCTGAGTGGGTTTGGGACCCTTGTTTTGCTTGTTGTTGTGGCGAGGATGTTGCTTCTTGGGATTCTTGGGTTTATCTTTCTACAGGGCTACTAAGACTTTGTTGGAGGTACCTGTAGTGTTGATCACTCCAAGTTGTACAAGCTTATCTTTCTCTCTAATCAAAGCATCACAAAAGGACTCAAGAGTGGGTTTTTTATAAGCTTTCCCTAGAACCTCTCTCATGGCATAAAAGGTAGATACAAACATAGAATATGCACTACCTAGCTTAGAAAGAATGATATAAACGCAACACTCTTCCTCTAGCTTTATGTTACACTCTTCACATAAAATTCTAATTGTTTTAAACTTAGATAAATAATCTTCAATGCAAGAAAAATCATCCGGACTTAAAGTCAGTATCTGATTTTCTAACTAATGTGCTCAAATAATATTATGTTTACCAAAGACAGATTCAAGCTTTTCCCAAGCTTCATCGGGGTCATCAATTTCTTGAAGGTGGAACCTTAAATCATGAGAGATGGACATTCTGATAAGTCCACATGCTTCGTCATTCCTATTATCTCATTTGAATTTATTTTCATCATCAGTGGGTTCTTTTTCCTTCCCCAAGGTAATCTGGTACATGCCTTTACTTCTTAATAAATCTTCCATATGGGATTTCCATTGGAAGTAATTGGTGTCGGTGAGAAAAAGATCACTGGAAGAAGCCATATTAAATATGCAGATAATATGGATTTAAAAACTAAAACTGATGATCTAGATGGAAAGATCTCAAAAAATTAGGCGGTTTTAAAAAAATGGCACTGAAAACGGACTTCGGATGTGAAAGTTATGCCCCTTTGAAAAAAAAAAACATAAATGGTAACCAAAGAGCCACATGGCAAGTAGAAGTTGGTCCACGTAGTGATACCCCTCCAAATAACCTCACTTTTACAGATAAGTTTCTTTATGAAGTGACCCACTTTTATGAAAAGAAACGGAGATCACTTTTACAATGAAGCTACTTTATAAAAGAAAATTGCATGCAAAATAAATAACTTTAAAATAAATTATTAAAGCTACTTATAGTGATTCACTTTTATACTTTAAGTGAAATACACTTTACAATAGATGCATGAACTTTAAAAAAAAAGTAACAAAAAGAGAGACTTGAATTGAAGACCTCTTACTTAATAACACAACTTTTAACCAAGTGAACTAGCAAAACATATTGTATTGTTTAGAAGGAGGATTGGGGGTGTTGTTGTTGTTGTTGTGGAAGACGACCTTGGAGAGCGTGCTCATAAAAAGTTGTTTTCACATAAGAGAAAAATTTCGCTTCTCGATGACAACAAGGGTTAGATCTCGGTTAGTTTGCCCGAAAAATGCACCTTTTCCGATCTATTTCTGATTTGCCTAGATCGCATAGGGCGTGGGGAAAATAGCATACACAGATCCAAAAGAGTAGAAACCCAGAAACAAAAAATAGAAAATCGAAATAATACTGTGCAAAAATTTAAAAAGGGTGTATCTGGGCTTTATACCTCCGGATCTGACTAAAATGGTCGTATCTTGGGCAAAGGAAAAGTGTTCATGAATGAAATGAGCACTTCAGACGCAATGGAAAAGTCCTCTTGGCCCAGAAATGTATGGAAATGGAAGAAACCAGAGATGAGGCAACTCAACTTCACGATCTCAATCTACAGTGAGAGCGAGTCTTCAAACATGATTTGATACCATGTTAAAAAACACAGGTATTCCAACAGAGGATGAACACCTTCAGTAACCACTCACACAACCATATCAAAGATCAACACATCAATGTTTTGACGTGGTAAAACCCCTACGGGGAAACATCCACGACCCCGACCAACACGACCACTTGGAGCAATTTATTAATGTAAAAGAAAAACATCACGGAGAGATTTTACAAGAGAGTTTCTCACAATCGATCATCGACAATTGAACCTCCATGCTCTTTAAATAGAGATCATGGACCAATAATGTGTTAAGCCACAAATCAATGTAGCAGTTAATATCGAGGAGAATGTAAACCGTCAGATCACTCTATGTCGGAAACATATTGTGACAGTCAGATTTCCTAACTACAAATGCATACTAATGCATACTAAAGAAACACACTTTTACCTAGTGACAAAATAGACCAAGTAGATCTTAACTAACTCCCAAGTGTCTAAATATCCTAACAAATTTAAAGTTCAAATTGGCAGTGAATTCAAATTGCACAAACATTTAATTCTAATTTTCCACACATATCTGTGTTGACAAAATGGACATGCCATATGCCTACTGTTTATGGATCATTAGGGTGATTCATAAACAATCTTAATAAGTCTAGATTGTATTCATTGTCAATAGGATCTCGTTTGCTTTACTTGCCACCTCTTTTTACGTGCTTTGGGAAAGGAATGAGACCTCTAAATGTTAAATAGAGGATATGATCCTTTGAATAACTTCTATTACAATTAAAAATCAATCATAATTATGATTACAAGTCTAGCAAGCTAGATTTTGTTCAAGAGGTTTTCGAGCAATTTGTTTAATTAGAGAGATCTCATTCACATGTGAATTAATAAGAGATGTTTCAATGTTACATGTGGGAAAAGTATGAAACCCTAGACACTCTCAAGCAATGTATGAGTAGAGATGGAGTAGAATACTAAGAACTAAATTGCATAATCAAGAATACACAAGTGCTCTATCATGATTCATTTATCTTGTTAAAATACACCCAAACTCTTCAATACATCGCTTCTTTCTTGTCCTCTCATGTTCTTTCATTACAATTTTAGTTGAATGGTCCACAAAAGAATAGAGGGTCAATTAGGTCTACCCCAAGTGGTTGTGGGATGGAGCATTATCTTCCTAGCCATGTTATAGTCCCATAAGTGACATGTTGAGCTCATAATGAATATAGTGTTGTCACGACTTTGAGCCTTGTTGTTGACTTGGGCTTATGCCCTGAAAAAATCTAGTGTTTACACTGGGTACCATCCTCATAATGAGGGGAAGTTCCAGATGGATTTACACGGTATATGTTACCTAGAAAAAAAATAGAATAGAGGTATCTAAGATGTGTGTAGAGGATTCAACTCACAGCTTGATATTTCATGGGTTTGTGGATCAATTATAATGACTAGTAGAAGCTTAAAAATAGGTCTTTTCTTTTGGCGAGAGTTCAGTGAAGCAAGCAAGCTCCAAGGATTCCAAGATGAACTATGGATGAAATCAACTCACAACAAATACTTCTTGGGCAATGAGATATTTCTCACATCCTCCAGGCATGATGTTTTACTTAAAAGAACATCAATTATGGAGTGTTATATTTCCTAGTGATGTGTTTGGCCTCTAAACACACAATAATAATTAAAAAACATACTAGAGACTAAAATACATTGGTGAGGAAGTTTTAGAAGTGAGATAAGATGTACAATCATGCATTTTTCCCTTTGGGGCTTTGCTAGAGCCCACCACAAGTGAAAAAAAATGCACTAGAGGATAAAACACACTAGTGAGGGAGCTGTAGGGACGAAGCAAGCTTGCTAATGATGCATTTTTACCTTTAGGGTTTTGTTGGACCCTACGACAAGCTAAAAGATGCACGAGAATAAAAAATGCAACATAGGAAAGTTGCAACAATGGAACAAGAGTGCAGGTGATGTGCTTTTCTCTTGGAGGCTCCATTGGACCCTATTGCAAACTAAAAAATACACCAAAGGCCAAACCACACTAGTTGGAGAGCTAAATAAGTGAATCAAAGAAGATACCGATGCATTTTTCCCTTCATGGCCTTGTCAAACCTGAGCATGAGCTAAAATTTGCATGGGACGCAGGGAAGCCAACAATGCATTTTTCGCTTTGGGTCTTTGTCATACCCCACAATGAGCTAAAAAATTCATGGGAGGATAAAATATACTAGTTATGTAGCTAAATAAGTGAAACCGGGAAACAATCAAAGTGTTTTCCCTTGGGTAAGTCTTGTTAGACCCCATATTAGCCAAAAAAAATGCACGAGAGTGGAAAACATGTGAGAAGAAAAGTCATAGTAATGAATCAATGGGGAAACTAATGTGTTTTTCTTGGAGAGATGTTTTCTTATTTGCCAATGTAGTGTTTTCCTTCTAGGCGAGCTTGGGTTCAAGTTATTTCCCATAGATCTAAAATCACTGGTGCTTAGGTTTATATATGCTTTTTTGTGATTAAAATAAGCATGTGTACATAAATGTTTACAACTTTATTTTTATTGACTAACATGATTATATTGAGTGTTGTAAGTAAGAGCATTGTTTAAAGCCGACATAAAACACTCGATGATAGTTGGGTAGAATCTAATATTGGACTCATGTTCCTCATGCTCAATCACCTATAAATGGACTAATCAATAGGCATACTCAACTACTAACTCATGGCTAATACATTTTATGTAAAGTTGACGAAAATTTCAATTAAAATGTTTTTTTTTATTGGGTAAACAAAGACTCCAAAACCATTATATAGTATCTGGAAGGAAAATTTGAGTGTGAAAATGGTCATATGCCTCATACTCCATTGTTGTCTTGATTATTAACAAAACAAAAGTTATTGAAAAAAAAACATTAATTGACAACAAATCTTTATTGATGAATTGGGGACTATTTATTGAATCATTGCAAATGAATGAAAATGGCAAGTTAACGTTGTGAATTTGTGGGAGGGAAGGAAATCTCATGTTGCTTTAGTTCAACAATTATGTTTCATCATTTTAACCCTTTTTAATTAATCGAGCGGTTATTAACCAATTAACTAGTTATCCTTGTTTTGTTGTTTTGATTCATTTAACAAGTTATCAGGGCCGCAAAGGTAATGTCTATTCCTTTATCTCATCAACATTGTACTCTGAGCATGGATTTACACTATTATCTTACGCTTGTGAGGGATTTTGTATGTAGGGAGTTGAATGAAGAAAGGATAATTACAACTGGGGATGAAGGAGAATGAATGTAGGATCAAATTTTTGATGCAACTTCACTTAAGTGTGAGAAGTAAGAAGGCACTCTGAATTGATGTAGGCAATGAGGGATGCAAAGTGTGTTTCCTAATGTAAGAGAAGAGCTATTTTTCACCAAACTCCATACTTGAGTAAGAATGAAGAAAAGAGGATGATAAACAATATTCCTAGCCAAGCAATGAATGCAAAGAAAACATGATTTCCTTCCAAATGCAAACACACAACATGCTTGAGAATCAAAGTGATGGAAGTGTGCAAGCATAAATGAGCAAGAACTTATCTAAGTGATGGATTGATTGTTTGGAATCGATATTTATCTTTGAAAGTCTCACATGAATGAGCAAAATATTCTAATTTCTCAATTTTTATTGAAGTTTATTCTCACAAGCTAGTTGAATAGTCCAAGAGAGAAATAAGACAAAAATTTGTAGTATGTTGAGAGTTTAAGAAGTTCAAGAGTCATATAGGGTATCTAAATAGTCAATACTCTAGAAGGCAAAGAGCCATGGAATAAACCATAAATACCATTTCCTTCAAGCAAATGGTTCTCTTTATGGCATTGTATGCTATCATTGTATGTTAATAAACAAGTGTTATTAGTTAGTGCATTTATACTCTTGAAGAGATATGTTTGGTCTTAGGACTATTCTCTCCTTTTCGAGTTCTTAGTGCTTGAGGGTGTGAGCATTCTAACTCGTGGACTATCTTAGTGTTATGATGTTTACTCACACTTATCTTATGTTTGCTAACACCTAATGTGAAACAAGGGACTTCTGGGTAACTAGTGACTATTCTTATTTGCTCATTTTTTTTTTATTATGCACGTACTTTAGTTGGTGAACTATTCTCCCTATTGCTACATGTGTAATCATGTTTCATTTTAGCTTGGTTACTAGCTAGTTTTGTGACAGGGAAGTGCTCTTACCAATTGGATTATTTCGCTTTAGGAGGGAGTTGGGAGGGTCTCATTCAGGTTCATTTATGATAATAGTGGCATACCATTCTCCTTGTTTTTGGTTGCATTTCCAGATCTTGTTCTTTTTCTCTTTTAATTAGAATTCAATTAGTTGCATATTACATATGTTCCATTTCATTTACCATATTCATCCCATCTTCATTTATAATCCTACATTTTATATGGATACTTGATATTATATTACAAAGAGCATAATAGAACATTTTACCTTGCATACAATGGCCAAGCCATTACTAGAATGCTTGTCATTTCAATGAATAAAGGTTTAATTGGGCCCTTTTGTTATGTAAGCATGTGTTGTTGATGATGAGCATTTTCCCATGTCTACCTAGTTAGCTCTGAAATCCCACCCTAGGTTGTATGACCCTAACTAATAATGGAATCAAGACTCTACTAAGTCTTGGTTCACCTAGATGAATTTTAAGAAAGGGCCCAAATGAATTTATAGAAGACTTGACAGGGCTCTCCTCACATGACAAAACTCTTTATATTTCAACACCTCTGGAGGCAAACCAGTCCATGTTGTTGGAACTATCACTCTATTAGAGCACCGATCCATCTAGTTTATACTATCACTAGGAACTAAGAGCATGTGAATTGTTCGAACCCATTATATCCTTAATGTAATAACTCCTAATAGACTTAATGAAAGCACATTTCTTTTACTAGCAACTACTTTCAAAGAATGTTCCATCCTCACTAGTCTACATGCATATTCAGAAACATTAGTCAAGAGAGGTTATGTTACAACATATCAACCTCTCGAATGGAAAGTAACATTAGGTAAAGATATTCTTGGGAATTATGAAAAATATTATTCATGGGCATTTTTTTTAGGTAGTACAATGTTGGAAGTGTCTTTGAAATATGTAATTTGAACTTATTGCTTCTATGTGTAAGCAAGAGATTAAAAATGTTGAGTTTAACCATGGATTTGCTTGGGAAAATTTTGGTTTTAAAAACATATTCAACTTGGGGATATGATCTCCTTATGGGATTTTGAGAATCTCAAAAATCTAGACAACTTATGAATCAAACACTTGTGAAGAGGTTAATGACACAAATCACCCCCAAACATGTGTGGAGATCATGTCACTTTCACGAATTCCCCAAGTTGTATTTAAGGGGGGATGTGATAATATTTGATGTAAATCCAACTTGAGGGGTTTATGATCCATATTTTATGAGCAGAACGAAATGAATACAAATTATTATGAAAAGATGCTTAACACATAATAACAGATATGCAGTAAAATTGGTTTCTATTCAATAAGGAAATAAGCTGAAACTGTAAAATGTAGTGGAAAACAAGCTTGCTAGAATGGTGGTGGCTTATCTATGAGAAGAGATGTGACGGATGCACTCATTCGCAAGAAGATGACTACAATGAGGCTCTGAAGGCCTTTTTATAATAAAGATGAATGCCAAAACCCTAGACATCCAAAAACCTAACCCTAGGAGATGAAGCGCCAAAAGTCATGTGGGCCCCGTTGGGGTAAGTTAGTACATCAACTTCCCAGAGTGGTAAATTTTGCATACGATCT
Source organism: Picea engelmannii (assembly GCA_009831015.1). Lineage (NCBI taxonomy): Eukaryota > Viridiplantae > Streptophyta > Pinopsida > Pinales > Pinaceae > Picea > Picea engelmannii. The sequence continues at coordinate 99,797 of ML792445.1, read as the reverse complement.
TCGTTTTAGGCACACGATATCCCGTTGGAAAGGTCCAACTGAGAAGAACAATTTTCAACTGGCCTAGGTTAGAGCCTCTAATAGACACATGGGCCCCAAATCCCCAAAAAATGTCGTTTAGGGCCTCAAAACGACCTCGAAAGTTTGGAACCTGAAAAACTGCCAAGGTGGAAAACTGTTTTTCGAGCCAGTGGAATAGGCAGGTGGCCACTGATATCCACCTGGATCAATCCTCCCTCCTTAGGAAGTAATGGTCTCCATTGCATTGAGTTCCCCCATCAAATGAGGATTTTTTTGCTGAATTTGGTCCTAGGTGAGCCACTTGCCTTGGTGCAGGAGCTGCCCGACTTTGACAACTCGATAAAGATGGATCCTTTTCTAGCGAGTTCCCTTGATATGTTTTTCCACAATCTGATCATTGAATGTATGTTATATGCAGTCAAGGTTGAGCTATGTTGGTGTCAGTTGTTTTGCTACCTCTAAGGTGTCCAATAATGGTGGGAAATAAGGCTGAAGGAGATCCACGTTGAACACTGGGTGCAGGCCAAGGAAAGGAGGAATGTTGAGCTCAAAAACATTATCACCCACAACCTTAGTGATGGTGTACGACCCATAATGGAGTGGGCGAAGCTTCCGATGGGGTTCTGTAAGGCATTCTTTCTGCAAGTGCAACCAAACTTTGTCACCCACTTGAAACTTATGTGGCACCCGGTGTTGATCATGGTGCTTCTTGTACTTGTCATTGGACTTCTATAGGATATCATAAACTTGTTGGTGGATGTGCTAGATCCTCTCAATGAACTGGGTGGCTTTGTTAGCTTCAGTTGGAGCAGGAGATGAGTCGGCCGAGGTGACCGCAATGGGTAGTGCAACATCTATGGGACCCAATGATTGGAATCCCAACCCCACCTGAAAGGGGTTGTGGCCGGTTGAGCTATGCAGAGCTCGGTTGTAGCTATGATGGACATAGGGAATACTCTCATCCCATGTGCGAGGGTGCTTGGAATTATACATGCACATGATATGCACAATCATTCGATTTACGACCTCAGTTTGGCCATCTGTCTAGGGGTGGAAGGTTGTGGATTTGGTGAGCTTGGTGTCCAGCAGTGACCAGAGGCTCGACCAGTATGTGCTGAGAAATTAATTGTCCTGATCTGAGACAATGGTTTTTGGGATTCTAAAATGTACCCAGACTCGTTCAAAGAAGATCTTGGCAGTGGCCTTTGTTGTGATGCTCTTCTTGCAGGTGACCATAATCGCGATATTAGAAAAGCGATCAACAACCACAAAAACATAGTCATTTCCTCGATTGGTGGACGGGAGGCCTGACATGTAGCCCATTGAGATGGATTCCCATGGCCTGTCAGGAGTAGGTAGAGGGGTGTACAATCCCTGTTTCTTAGTGGTCGGTTTGGAAATAGCATAGACAATGCAGGACCTGATATACTTGTTGACCTCCTATCGGAGTTTCGGCCAATAAAAATGTTTCTACAACATTGCCACTGTCTTTTCAACACCGAAGTGTCCTGCCACCCGACTGTAGTGGGCTTCCCAGATCATCTTCGCTCGATCACTTGATGGAATGCAGAGATGGCCTAGACGACACAACAACCCATCCTGAAGATGGAAATTATCGACAACTGCATTTGCGCCCAACATTTTGTAGGTGGTGGTGAAGTCCGGGTCTGTCTCATAGATTTAGGGCCATCCAAAGGTGTCATGGCCGCAAGAGTCTAGCACAGTGGTGAGTGTCACGACTAGCGGTCTACTAAGGCAATCAGTGACATGGTTGGTGCTTCCTGTTTTATACTTGATGTTGAGGTGGAATTGCTGCAAGTATGTGGACCACTTCTGATGGCGGTCATTCTGCAATTTGCCTTGTGTTTGCATGAACTACAGTGGCTTATTATCAGTGTGGATGATTGTCTCCTTCCTAAGAATGGAATGTCTCCATTGGCAGAAAGCTTGCACAATGGAGTACATTTCTTTGTCGTAAGTAGGGTACTTACGGACAACATATGATAGTGTCTCACTATGATAGGTGACAAGGTGGCCCTGCTGAGTGAGAACGACGCCCACATCATAGTCTGAGGCATATCTCTCGATCTCAAAGGGCCGCTGCAGGTTTGGTAGTGAAAGTACTGGGGATGAGCATAAGCGCTGCTTCAAATCATTGAACACTTGTTGTTGGGACCAACCCCACACAAATTTCGCCTTACCACCACCCCTGGTTATTTTGCTGAGGGCCCATGCAATATGGGAGAATCCCAATACGAACCTGCTGTAGAAATTGGCCAGGCCCAAGAAGCTTCGAAGCTTAGTGAGTGTGGTTGGGGTTGGTCGATCACGGATGACTTGGATATTGGATGGATCCACATGTATGCCATGCTAATCAACGATGTAGCCCAGGTAATGGACCTTGTCCATGCCGAAGGAGCATTTTTACAAGTTGGCATATAGCTTGTGCTTTCACAGGGTGTGCAAAATTTCTTGAATATACTGCAAGTGTTCTGCCCAAGTCTTGTTGTAAATGAGAATGTCATCCAGATACACCACTACAAAAGTATTGGTGAATGGTCACATGATATCATCCATCATCGTCATGAAAGTGGCTGGAGCATTTGTCAAACCAAAGGGCATGACCAACCATTCAAAAAGACCTTCCTTTGATTTGAAGGTGGTCTTCCATACATCTATCTGTTGTATTGAGACCTGGTGGTAGCCAGACTTCAGATAAATCTTATTGAAGTATTTGGCCCCCGTGAGTTGATCTACGAGGTCATTGATTCGGGGAATCGGGTACCGATTTCTGACTGTGATTTTGTTCAGAGCCCGATAATCAATGCAGAGTCTCCAGGTTCCATCTTTCTTCTGTACCGACACAATTGGGTTCTCGCAAGGTGATGAGCTAGGATGTATGTGCCCCTTGTGGAGCAGTTCTTGGATCTATCGCTTGATCTCCTCATTCTCTAACAGAGAGCTGTGGTAGAATGGCCCATTGAGCATTTGTGCACCAGGGGTCAGATCGATGGAGTGCTTGACCCGACAGTGCAGAGGTACCTCGGTAGGTGAGGAGAAGATATTCGAGTATTCTTCCACGACCTTATCTACTTTCTTCTGCTATGTGGAGAGGTCGGCCGCAGAGACCCTGGATGTGGCTGTGATCTTTCACTCATTTTGAGAGTGAATAACGAAGAAGACAAACTTCCCCGTCTGAGAGATGACCTTCATGCATTGCTTGGCAGAGATCAAGGAAATAGCATTGGGTGGGACTGCCTCGGGTATCCTGTACATTTTCTTGTTCAAAGTAATAATAACACTGTGAGGCCTAGACACATATACAACATGGCGTTTACATAAATATGGTTGGCCCAAAAGAACATTACAAACTTCGAGAGGGGAAACATCACACAATACCTCATCTTTGAAGGGCTTGATGTCGTATGACAAGTGACATTGTTGGCTGACGCGTATGTCACTTCCTTGGTGGAGCCATCCGATGGTGTAGGGATGCGGGTGCAACGTTGTCGGTAGGGCAAGTCGCTTGAAAACCTCTGATAAGATGAGGTTCTTCTGGCTACCGCTATCAACGATGAAGTGCAACGGGGTACCCTTCACCCACATCTGTGAATGAAAAAGGCACTCGCCTTCCTCTGGCTCATCTGGTTCACCGGGATGGATATTGGTGGTAACAAC
>ML792445.1:48852-80450 GCA_009831015.1 Picea engelmannii | reverse complement strand
AACAACAACAACAACAAAAACATACATACTTATTTTTTTATTTAATTTTGAATTTCATAATTGTGTTGATGTATACATAGTATTTTCCTTTCATGATGTGAAATTGATTTAATGTTAATGCACAATTTAGACACATACTAATAATCAATTTCATCAATATTTAATAAATTTTAAAATAATATTACAAAAAAAAATAAAAAATGTAATGCTAATAATACTAACAATAATCAATAATAATAAGATAAAATAATAATTATAATATATCTTTAGGAAATTAAACACTAAAGCTAATATTTTGTCCAAATAAGACATTCTTCAAGATCCCAAAATTTTATGTTTGGATGAACATTTTGAGGATATGAGTTGGTTAGGATGAGACTTGGTTATGGAACATATTAAAGGATGGATGTTTGATGGTCCTTTAGGTTATTTTGAGTAATCACATATATATAAGTTTATGTTGTGGCACATGTGGATTGTATTTTGTATTCTTCTTTTTGAATATAAAGTACAATTTTTTCATTGGAACAAAAACACTAATCATAATAACTTCTTGAATTTGTCACATAGTAATAACAACATTTTGTTTTTGTAAACTAAGTATCATGTATATTCATATTGTACAAAAAAGTTACAGTATTGAATGACTAAGCTATGTCATAATGGAAACTAAATCACAAATAATACTTAGCAAAAAGAACCATGTCATCATGTCTAAGAAAGCCTAGGTGCTGTCAAGATGGAAACCAAAACATACACATAGGAACTACCATAATATCATGTTTATATAAGTCTAAAACCAGTTGTTTATAAGCTAGGACCCTCTAGAGAGTCCACTAAAAACTAAAATCAAACTTAAGCTTTTATCATTTCCAGTGGTTCTAGTTATGTGAAGACATGAGAGGTTTTGCTCCTTTCTGGGTCTCCCACTGCTTTGCTTTTCCCAAGACATTGCCTTCGTCGATGATAATCATATTAGTGCTAGTTCCTTGAGAATCAGGGGAGTTGGTGACATCAACCATATTCTCATCCTTTTCAGTGTTCCATTATGTCACCTTGAAGCTTATGCCGAAACCAACTTGCAGAGAACTGTGAACTTCACCTTTGATCTTTTGATTCGATCCAACGTCTCTGTCTATTTATTGACCTTTTCCTCCATCGACATGGCTACCCTTGTTTTTTCTAGCCAAAAAAACTCCATCACATGAAAGACCTTGGTGTCTGAAGATCTAGTATACCCAATTTCCCTTACCCACTCCTGGAACTCTTTTTTATTATGGAATTTAGGGTATGCTCATTCCTTGACCTTGTTTAGTCCTCCAACTCCTCCATTTTTTGTTGAGTCATTGGAGGTATGCTTAAGAAGTAACTATGCTTGGCTTGTTCGGTGCCCCACTCTATACCATTGCCCACCGACCTAGTTTGATTCCTCCTCCGAGACCCTTGTGTTTGATCTTCCCTGCATTTGGAGCCTCTCTTGCTTGACTTAGAATGGTCGATGGTCATTTGGTTACCCATTGTCAACATAGTCTCAAAACCCGCATCTATAGAGATTGTCTCTCTATGCCTCACACTAATAAGGTGAGCAATCATGGATACCCCCCATTGCTTTGAAGTGTACACCTCGAAATTTGGAGAAATGTCCAACTTACCACCTCCTTCTTTTTATTCCCCCTTCTCCTTTACCACTACTAACATGATTGTTGCAAGGCCTTCTTAAGGAGGGAGTGCCCACATCCACAGATTAAGGATCAACCCTTGAGAAACCCATCACTTTATTTCTCTATTAGACACCATTCAAGAGCATGAAAGATCGATTTGTCCCCTGAAGGAGAGGTCCTGCAAACCTTCATAGTATATAAATAACCCCCAACCCTGACCATTACTAGAATTTTCGTTTCATTCATTGCTACAAGTGTTCTCCTCAGTTGAAGTAACCTTTGTGTATTATCTTCCATGGAGAAATCAATATTCCATATGCCCTAATATTGCTCCCAAAATTTTCAATTTTCCCTATCCCATCCACCCATCCTGTGTGCTAAGTTCTTCATTATGGTTATGGGAGGGAGGGTGGTGCGGTTCTTTCGACCCCCCATCTACTATGTACTTGTCTACCCCTCCAGATAGTTGTTGTTTGTGGAGGGATATTAATGTGCGAGGTGGCATCTAGGCTCTGCATGTGGGAGGCCCAAGTCCGACCCATTGGCACCCGATCCAGAGAATAATTAATTGTTATTACTAATTTTTTTAAGCTAAAAAGTTCAGGAAATTTTGTTATATTCATAAAAAGATATAGATAGGCATAGGGGAGTTTGCCTTAGACGAAAACAAGACCTAATTCCCTAGCATAGTTACAATGTTATCATATCATTATCAACATAATATCATATCAAAACAAAGATATGATCAGAGCTATAGATCTTGGGTCATATGGCCATAAACAAACTTAACTAAGTACCATGGACTAGTTCCTATGATCCAGGTTAACAATTGGTTTAAATAAAAAAAATACTGTAACGACAACTTGAGTCAAACATAAACAAAGACTAGTTAACCTAGCTCTTTCTTCAGCAGATGGTACTTGCTTGGAGACAAAACCCCTCTCGTGTAGGTGCAATAGCATCCTTTTGAACCTCATCTATATCTATAAGGAAGCTATTCGATCACGAGGGGATTTGCATCATAATGTTGTGCTCCTTCCTCTCTTGCTCATGAGAAGTCGAGGTGACCCTGAAACTGATACCATGGTAAGACCTATAGAACAATTCAAACTTTCCCTCAAGGATGTGGATGGAACGGAGCAAGTTTGCTTGCTCTCTCCTCATCCTATGCAGGGCCTGTTTGAAAATAACCTTCATAAACCAATAAGTATCCACACGCTTGAAGTATTTGGTTTCCCTTGTTCTAGTGTAGAAAGGGTCTTCAACAAATCCTTCAACTTCATCCATAACTTCTTTGTCTGAAATCTCCCTCCTCTACTGGTGAACTTGCTCCTCAACCTCCTTTTTCTCCTTGTTGGAGCACATCTCCACAAACCTATTCTCAACCGCCCAAGCATCTATGGCTGCCCATGTGGAGTTCGTCGAGTCTTGAGAGGTAGAGAATGCTTTATTGTGCCTCCCTCCCCTGTGGGATTTTCCCTTTTTGCTCCCAAAGCGAGCCATGTCCTAAACTGTGCTACCAAGAAAAATAAAGCCCCATAGACTAACTAAGAGCAGAGGTATTTTACCAAACAATTCACTCCTCCAATCGACGATAGAAGAAACTAGATGATAACTTAGAGAGATGATCCACACAACACCATTGCCTTTTCGAGCTTTCTTTTTAACTGTCTCCGTGCCTCTGTTGTTGACTCTATGCACCATCATGAAAACATGATTAGTACTAAACTTCACATGAGAGCCATCACCACCACGATGACTCCACTTCCCTTCCAGAGACTTCGATATCACCAAGAATGAATGCATAGTACATATGCTCAACTCTCCCCTACTACTCTCATGCTTTTCCATAATGCCCTCGAATCTGCTCCATATTCCCCACATCATGTCATTCAAACCAGACGAATGTCGAGGACAAGTGATGTACCTTCCACTTGCCCTTTCATGCTATCACCTATACACCTATCCACATCTGTCGTGTTGGGCTCTAGTTTGGCCACATGGGCCAGGTCCGTCCAGCCAACATACATCCCATCTGGGGAAATTGTTAATAAAATTATTAGTATAAACTGTTATTATTATTACTATTGATTGTTATTTAAAAAGTGATTAAATATTGATGAGACTAATTATTAGTATGCATCTAATTTATGCATTAATATTCAATCAACTTTCACACCATGAAAGTAAAAAATAATGTATACATAAAAATGATTATGAAATTTTAAACAAACTAAATAAATAAGGAAAAACCTTTTTTTCCTGCCTATAACAAGTAGTACATGCTACCCTAGGGAGATATTAGGTTTGTGCATAACATTGCATGAAAAAAAATGTACACATACAATGTGGTGAATTTGATAACATACGTTTATTACACTTTTGCCAATTCCCTCCTCATCTTCCGGTCCCTCTTCACCTTCACTCTACAAGAACATAATAAAATAACACGAGTTCAATAAAATACATGATTCTAACATTACATATGCAATAAAGTGCATATGGTTAAAAAATGTTCAATGCCTCCGATCCCTCTAAGCCATTCTCGTCATCATCAATTTGGAAGAATATAATAATAATCAAATTAATTAAAGAATAATTCCAAATATATATATATATATATATATATATATATATATATTTGTGTGTGTGTGTGTGTGTTAAAAATCTAACACATAGTTAACAATTAATGATCATATACATGGGCTAGTAAAATTCCACCATTCTTTTGTAATTATGCTTGAGGGCATACTTCATTTTGTCCTTAGTTGGTGTTAACTAGGAAATGGAATGACTTCATAAACATGCAGTGAGAAATCAACATTGACATTTAGGAGATTTGGCCTAATTTGTCATCGACAAATATCCTCTCCTTTTGGGCTAGTGCTTTTCCAACCCAGGGGGGTTCTCCATAACTACTCATGAGTTGAAATTACCCTGTAAATTTGCTTATAAACTTGTAAAAACAACACATAAATCAATCCTTGGCATGCAATCAAACAACCAAAGATGAAATGAGAGTTTTGTAATAATTCAGAGGAAATTTTTCCATTTGCAATAGCTTAAAAAATGGTAAATAAAAGAGATAGAAAATAGCTCTAAGTGATAAATATTATCCAAATAAAGGCCTAAGAACTTCTAAAATGCCATGCAAAGAAAAAACAATGTACCAAAAAATTCGAAGAGCCAGAGAGAAGGCATAGTTAAACTTCATTTTGGATTAATCAAAAGGTTGATTGCACCATAGAGACAAATACAAAACTGGTCCAGTGATATCCTCTACACAAAGTAGAAGAAGCTAGAAGAATGGAGAAATGGCGAAGAATGTTGTTGCCAAGAAAAAATCCCCTTTTTTTCCTTGAGTGACCTCCTCCTTTGATCAATAATTGAGGTCGAATTTTCCATGCAAAGAACCCATGTGCATTGATGAGTTGAGTATGGATTTCCCCTCATGCACTTAGCCAATTGTGGATGCTTCTTATGAAACTGCTGATGGAGTGTACAGTGGAGTGGTATCCATGCGTCCTAGTCCAAGTAGAGAAAAGTAGCCATGCACTTGGCCTAAGTGGATACACTCTCATGGACTTTGAGTTTACTACTGCCAATTGGAATGTGACCATCCAATTAACTCAAACAAAGAACCTCGCTATCTCCTCCATGTGCCAACTCACTCCTTATATCATACATGCACCTTATTCACCCTTAATTGACTCATGCATGCGCCTATTGAATCAATCACACATCTAGTCAACTCTAGCCATTTGTCACTCCCAGAAACTACCACATGTCATAACCTGGAACAACATGTCACCTTTGCACGTATGCCACGTGTCACATTGCATGGCAACCATACTTGCTAATAATAACACTATAAAAAATATACATGCTAAAAACAACAATCTACCTGAAAAATAGGAAAAGACAAAAATGTCAACAACAACTAGGAGAACACTTCCCAATAGGAAGACTTGATCCTAAAAAGTAGGAAGACTGCTAAAAATAGTAATTTTCTCCAAAATTGATAAAAAAAACATGTGCAATGTCTCTGAATCTGAACCAAGATCATATCATTAAACCATCCCACATATGAGCTCTATGGGAACCAACCTCTGAACACCAACTTGATGAAGTAAGTTGGCTCTTAACCTTCTAGTTTTCAAAAGGGGCAAATCTAGGGGTTAACAATGGTGACTCAAGGGGATGGGATCCCCTTGAGGGATACCAAGAATCTTAGAATCTTTGCATTTTGTATCTGGAAAATAAAAAATGTAGACCAATGAGTATATCCATTGGGAAATGTAGTCAATATGCATGATGCCTTGGTTGATCTGCATAAATGAGGACTTACCCATGTTCCTATCTGCAAATGTTACCTACAACCGACCTTTCATGTACACTCCTCCCACTGGAAAAAGATTTCAAGTCAACAAATGGGAGAGGGCCACCTGGTCAGATGTCAATAAGGAAAACACTTGTTGGGTATGAAGCAACCCACCAATGAGGTTAATGGGCCCTAAGGTACGAGCACTAGATGTCAATGTGAATAATGTTCTAAAGTTGAACACTAAGAAAACTCATTCAATAAAGACCCAATGATTATCAACGTTGGTGAAGGTGATATGGCCGTCAATGAGGCTAACGACCATCAAGGTGATTTTGCTTCTAGACCATTCCTCAAATGATGTGTTGGAGTTGATAAGAAATTACCTGCTAAGAGAAAAGCAATGATGAAAACCCTTCCCTTAGCACAAAGCAAAAAACAAGGAGTAGAAGGAATGGTGCCATATCCCTAAAGTTTGGATGAGGAGGTGATTGACATAAAAGGATAACTCAATGCAGTAACTGAAGAGATAAGACGATAATATGACTCAAAACTGATATCCTCTCTTCAATACTACCCACATATCATATATGATTATGACATAATGGGAAACATGGCGCCCTCATTCAAGGTTGACCTAGAAATAAGCACAAGTGAATACTTAGTGAACTGGTGACATCATACTCAAAAGATTGGCTTGGGTAAATAACAAACATCAAACTAAAACTGAATGAAAATAAAGGAAATAACAAACCTGTCCCCATGGAGACTTTTATTATGCAAGGGAAGTAGACTATACTAACATAAAGTAATGAAAAGTGAAATAACTACAAACTAGCATCTAACAATAGTTAAAGAAAAGGGAAATCTGCAAAATAAAAAAACCCTACTTGATGTCCTAAAGCACAAAAAACAACAATACTGAAATCTTAAAATGACAATGTGGAAATAAGGAAAAATATGCCCCTTAACAATGAATTTAAACAACTATTACTACCCCCAAAAGCCAAAATTTCACTCCTCTTTTTCTTTTTCTTCTTTTTATTGAAACCCAAAAACACTTATTCTAGAAGCTTTTTAGAGTTGCCATGATTAATCAACACACTCTAATGACCAATGTAACCATGCAACCAAGTGATCAGTTAGACGAGAAAGATAAACATAGTCAACCTTCCAGTGCGACCAATCATGAAATCTCATAAGCCGGAAAGATGCCTTGTTGTGCTTGCTACTGAAGAAATTAATGAAGATTGTTGGTTGGAACTAGGAACATGGTATTCCAACAATAATGAACATGAAAGCATGAGAGCCAAAACTCTTAGAATTTGACTACTGAAATACCTCCATCATTCTCAACTCAACTAGATCATGATTAACCCTGATATCCAAGCAATGATCAAGAAGAGGATCTCCTCAAAGAACAAAAATTGAGTACAAAATCATGGGAATATTGTGAGAAATATTATCTTTTGGTTGAACCAAAGGTTGATATCCTTATTGCAATGGTATATGATCAAACTATTCCTAAACAACTATCGAGATATGCAAAGGTAAAGACTCTTGTTGATTCAAATCTTCATCATTGGTTTGTTGTTCTTCTTGTTGTATTTATCATCATTAATGGAAGAAACAAACAAACACACTTGAAAATGAGACTCTCTAGCTTCATATTTATGAAACTTTGTACATGGCCCAAGTTTTGCAACTACCAATTCCTAATCATCCAAGAATGAGTCATCATCATCCTATTCATCTATGGAAACTTGATAAGATAAAGTGGCGATGAAACTTTGGATAAAAAGCAAAGGCATAGTCCACCATAATGTTTCCTAGTTAGAATGCGGGGGGGTGGGGTGTGGGGGGGGATCTTATCATATGTATTGGTAAATCTGACACGCAACTCGAGAATAGTTTCATCTTCTCTCGTTTTAATGTGACAAAAATACAAAACAATATCCTGCACCCATTGTATGTATTCAACAACTATGATCAATCATGATCTTTCTTCAATGGATTCACCAATGGATGTTGTGAAGTGGAGGTCCACCTTTGTGTTTCGAAATAGATGTTCAGGTAAGCTAAGGCTCGGAACATTGCCTTGTGTATGGTTAAATCTTGGAGATTTCTACTTGACTTATCTAGTGTGGATTCAATCTTGTAAATAATAGAGTCACTAAGTGAGTTTGAAAATAAAACAAAAAAAATGAAAGCACTTACTAATGTCGATAATATTTGCAAGGTTTGATGACTAATTTCCGGCAACAACGCCAATTTGTTCACACAAAAATATGCATTGTAGGAAATGGAATGACTTTAGAAACCTGTAGTGAGAAATCAACATTAACACATAGGAGATTTTTCCTAATTTTTCATCGACAAATATCCTCTCTGTTTCAACTGGTGCTTTTCCAACCTCACCGTGGGGGTCCCTAACTACTCATGCGCTGAAATTACCTTGTAAATATGCTTATAAACCTATAAAAACAACACATAAAATAATCCTTGACATGTAATCAAATGACTAAAGATGAGATGAGAAAGTTTTGTAATAATTCAGATGAAATTTTCCATTTGCAATAGTTTAAAAAATGGTAAAGAAAAAAGATAGAAAGGAGCTCTAAGTGATAAATATTATCAAAATAAAGGCCTAAGAACTTCTAAAATTCCATGAAAAGAAACAACAATGTACCAACAAATTCCAAGATCTGGAGAGAAGGCATAGTTAAACTTCATTTTGCATTAATCAAAAGGTTGATTGCACCATAAAGACAAATACAAAAATGGTCCAATGATATCCCTTACACATAGTAGAAGAAGCTATAAGAATGAAGAAATGGAGAAGAATGTTGCTGCCAAAAAAATCCCCCTTTTCACCTTGAGAAACCTCCTCTTTTTATCAATAGTTGAGGTCGAATTAGCCATGCAAAGAACCTATGCACATTGATGAGTTGAGTATGGATCTCCCCTCGTGCGTTTTAGCCTAGTGTAGATACGTCTTGTCGAATTGTCGATGGAGTGTAAAGTGGATTGTATCCATGAACCCTAGTCAAAGTGGATAGAAGTAGCCATGCACTTGGCCTAAGTGGAGAGAAGTATCCATGTGCTTAGCCTAATTGGAGACACCCTCACACGCCTTGAGTTTACTAGAGCTAACTAACATGCATGTATCTAGTTAACTCAAAAAAGAACCTCATTATCTCCTCCATGCGCCAACTCACTCCTTATCTCATGCATGCACCTTATTCACCCTTAGTTGACTCATGCATGTGCCTTGTTAGCTCAAGCACACATCTAGTTAACTCCAACTACTTGTCACTCCCATAAACTACCATGTTATAACTGGGAACTTGCACATGTCACCTTTGCATGTATGCCTTGTGTCACACTACATGGCGAGTGTACTTGCTAATAATAACATTGCCAAAAATAGACATGCTAAAAATAACAGTTTCCTAAAAAATAGGATAAGACAAAAAATGTCAGGAATTGTGAGGAGAACACTTCCAAATATAAGATGCCTAAAAATAAGCATTGATTTAAATAGAAACTTCTCTCATGTTAATGAAATCTCATCAGATTCAATTTTCTGCAAGGGTAGTGTCTCACATGTTTCCTAGAAAAATCTCATTGGCATTATGAGCTCACAAGGATTCCAAAAATGTAATCATCTCTATTGTGCGGACCTCTGTACTTTGGCTCCTAAAAAGTAGGAAGACTGCTAAAAATAACAATTTTCTCCAAAACTGGTGAAAAACCAGTGGAATGTCTTTGACTTCGAACTAGGATCACATCACTAAACCATCACGCATCTGAACTTTGTGGGAACCAACCTCTAAGCACCAACTTGATGAAGTAAGTTGGCTCTTAATCCTCCAGTTTGCAAAAGGGGAAAATCTAGGGGTTAACATGACTATAATGATTTAACTATATGAAATAAGAGAAAACCATAATCAATAATGACTTCTAGTAGGCTAGTATATTAACATCATCGTGGTGAGCTAGAGAATTACAACAATTTATGGGATGTTGAATCCCCTAACTTATACTTAAATTATCAACTAGGGAGCCTGAGCTTATGAGGTGCTATGCATTGTATATGCAACCATAAATGATTCAAGTGTTGTTGAAATGTTCTTTCTCTTAATCTATAAATGTTTTGGAATATTAATTCAACTAACTATTGAAAAGTAAATCACACACTTGTAGAAAAGAAATATAATATAATGAAAGCAAGTAAATTGATTCTTAAACCAACCATGTGATTGTGGCATATTGGAAGAGGAATCAAACATCACTCAAAACAATAAATCTATTCAATGGAAAACATGAAATCTACTATATAACTGATGGTTAAAACCAACACATTGATTCCTCAACCGACCATGGCATGTTGATTTTTTTTTTGAAAAGTAATTGCAATTACAGAATGAATGCACAATGGATTCTTCAACCATGGAACATTCATCTAGGGAATCCATGAATTCATAAACATTTGTTAGTGCAAAACAAAGTAAAGATAACAAAAAATAAATAGAAAATTAGTGAAAGAAAGCTATAACCTTTAAGAAAATACATAACTAGTAATCTAAACTATAAGCAATGGGGATTCAACCACTAATTGTAGCTTTAGAGAGGGCTCTTGCTCCAAATAAAGCAACGTGTTGAATCCCTCAAAGAGAAACAATATTCACAACAATCAAGTTAAAGCAATAACTCTAATCTCACATTATCCGAGAAATTTAAAATTATGATGTTCCAATGAAAGAAAACTAGTTCCATCTCTTGTTATCTCTATGGGCTAACCTATCCTAGGACATAGTAGTTGCTTTAAATACAAAATGAGAACATGTATTCCTTGGAATAGATCTCGGGGAATTTGTGTCTCCCACCAACAAAATTCGTACATATCAATGATATGTTTTTGGCCATTATGAATAACGAGAGTTGCTAAATTTATTTCAGTTTTGTAACTTCTCCACTTGTTGCATAGCTACCTTGAGGTATATCCTAACATGCTTAGTGTATAATGTGGTGAGAGGAATTTTCTCAATCCTTGTGATCAATGTCATTTGGAATTAATGAAATATTTTGTAGCATAAATCCATTTCTTAAAAAAGTCATGAATTCATTTCTTTTTGTTCTTTTTCATGAAATACTTATCTTGAAGAAACCCACCAGCCACTTCCCATCAAGTACGGTTTTTTTTTTAAATCGAAACATAAATAATTTTTTTATATATTAAAAGGGTGTTGTGTCACAACCACAATATTTATATATATCAAAATTAGAAAATAGCCTCTTGGACTGTACTATTTTCTAAACATATAACAATATCCTCTAACAAAGTTTGCAAACTAGATTTCCAAGTGATTTCACAAGTAACCTGCTTAACAAACTCTCCCAAAAAACATGCAATTTTAAAGAACATTCATGAACACTGCCCTATGATTCTTGCGTCCCTTTAGATTGAGGAGGAATTTGTTCCTCAATTTCCATTGGGTCACTATTTTGGCTAATTGTCTCATCCTCCCTCATGCCATGTAGCCTAGAATTACTGGAACCCAGGTTGTTGGAGGCCAAGGAGGGTGCTTCCATTTGTGAAGATGCTACCAAAGTGAGCAACCTATTACATTCTACTTCCAGGGAATCTATCCTTTTCTTATGGATTAGAATGAGGGCCATGACATTGACATTGTGTGTATTATTGACCTACTCCATCTTTGTCAGTTTGGATGAGATAAGCGTGAGTGTGCTACTATTATCTCGAGTGACCTCCTCGAGCCTATGTAGAAATTTCTGAATCTCATTGATCTCTAGGTTATCCATGGTTGCAATGGATAAATTCTTCACAGAGTTCTTGCAACCATAATTTAATACCTCCCTACAATGGCCCTTAGAGGCAACTTCTTGGTATATCAACAGGAACAACCAGAAATGAAGATGACATTTCTTCCCTTTGGAATTCAATCTCACAGTAGAAATAGTAATCGAGAATTCCAAACAAGCAACCAGGACTTTCCTGGTGGAGAAAATAGAATTTACCAGCATTGAGTTTGTGTCAACCGGAAACACTGCCCCCGACCTTCGCTAGTCCTCCCTGAATCTCTTACACTAGCCTTCCTCTTTAGACAACTAGAATATCCCATTGTTTCCCTCCTCCAATGCACATATATACCCAAAACTCCGATGCATTTCCCCATATATCCCACGGTGGTGACGATAAATGAATTCATTTAATTCGAGCTTGGAATCAATGTTCAAGTGTGAGAGCCACGTAGGCCACTTTCCCATCATCCCTGTGTGCTCTCTAGCTGTGACTTTCAAGTAAACGAGACTTGGACTCAACACCATTGTTTGTGTATGGATTTTGGATGGTTCTTGGAACCCCATTTTGTTGAATGGAGCCTTGACGAAGTTCCATTTCCAACTTTACCTAACAAATTTTCGCTTCAACATTGAGACCCCTCTTTATATGTAGAAAGTGGACCTGATCAAAGTGTAGAACAATCCTCCTTATGGTTCTAATTATTGAGATAATTTTGCTCCCTGAAGAGCTTCCTAGTTCTTTGACTGCTTGGATGACCATCAACGAGTCCCCTAACACTGTCAATTTTTTTATTCCTTCCTCCTTGGTAGTGACGAGGTCACACCATAGGGAATAATATTCTACCATGTTATTGGAAATGTTCCCAAGTCTCCAAGCATAATTTACTATTTTAATTCCCTCAGGATCATGGATTATCCCCCCTGCACCTGCCACCCTTGAGTTGTTTGAGGCTCCATTAAAGAACATATGAGTGTTTTGTTGTATCTTCCATTCTAAAAATTCCAATGGTTTCTTTCTTATCATCCAATGTTTTTTGGGGGAACTTATGAATTTCTTTGTTTGAGAATGTTTTTGAACTAAATTTAGTTGTGATACCTAGGTTTTTCATCATTTTCCATCTCTTGATCGATAACCTTAATCCTTACTTGCATATTGTCAGCCAAGAACGAAATGACTTTAGTTGTTATGTGGATTGGATTACTGGGTTCATCCTTGAATATCCTTTTATTCTGAGCAAGTAGATTTGCTAGTAGATGAACTTTGGAAATTCTTCCTAGATTTTTAGGAAGTTCAAATTGTGCTTTAAATTTTCTTGATACTTGGTGCACTATTGTGAGAAGATCTCAATGTCGGATATAGGATGCCTAATTATTGTTGTGATAAATATTACCTTGCAGACATGCTAAGATCCCCTTTGAACCAAGACCCCTATCTTTGGTCCAAATATAGAAGTAAACAAATGGTTGCTAACATCCCTATAGATCTAACTCAATCAATCAAGAGAGAGAGAAGAAAAATGTGGCATACCTTGTTGCAATGTTTGTCCTCGCTACTTCAATACTTGGGATTGATCTCCAAACTCCTCAACACAACTGTAATCTTGTAAAGACTAGCAAAGGAACTCTTCCTCCTACTCTATATGGTTAGACAAAGAAAATCCATCTATGAAGACTGAAATGACAATAGACAAGCAATATGTAGATGTAGAACACATGAACTTGAAGGGAATAGGCCAAGTTAATATTAATTGGAAAGCAAAAGAAGTCACATACAAAGCATGATTGACGATGCAACAATATTCTCCAAGTTCTCCTCATGCATCCCTTGCATGAACTTTCAAATCAAAATGTTGATGCTTCTCCCAAGATCAAAGGTTTGACATTTGAATTCTTCCCCCCTTCACCTTGGAAATACCTTCAATATATAGGCTTGAGAGGATTAACCACCATGCGATAATGAGGTAAATGGTTGAGGATATGGCTCCTTAAGTTGGGATTATATCCTAAGATAGAGCCATAGGATAGGATTCAACCCAAAACAACCTCATCTTCTTGGAACTGGCCCTTAGATAGAGGTGAGATTCTCCTTTATTTCCTCTAACCATAAATGGCGCTCCCCCTTAGTTGGAGACAGAGTGCCAGTGGCCAAAAGTGGCACTCCTTTAACATGGAAAGGGGAGAATTGGTTCTCCCTATACATGGGCAGGGGGCGCCACCCTTCACAAATGCTAAAAAAATGGTCATTTTTCCAAGTAAAAGGCATGTTTTTGGCCTTGAAATGATGGGTTTCTTCCTCCAACATGACTTAGGCATTGTGACAAAAGTTTATATGGTGTCAATGGGTTGATAAAATTTGCAAAGAGAATGCAACACATGGTAAGGCACATACGACACTTGAGACAATGCATGCGACACTTAACAAGGTGCATACGTCACTTTGCAACACTTAGGGTGCAACACTTAAGTGTGACATTTTGATGTGTAACATATGCCCCCTAAAGTGTGAGGTCAGAAGAGAAACTAAAGGCTGAAACACTTTACAAATTCTTCAATGCAAGGGTGCTGGAGTAGGAGAACCTGGCAGGAGCTGCAAACAAACATCAATCAATATACAAATATGTTCCATTTCCGAGGCAGGCATACTTATGGTTGGAATATGAGATGACTCAAAGCATGGATGTCAACCAATACACTGCGAATCCATGAAAATACTGACTAAGGATATGGTCACCAAAGATACAACGTGGATCCAAACCTCCATGACATGAACTGATCGCAGCCACGAAAAATACACAATGGAGCTACGAGAAATAAAACATAGCCACATATCAATACAATGTGGATCTATGTGACAATATATATATCAGTAAGATTGCCAACATGGTGTTTGTATTGACATATTTTACATGTTCAAATGATCTCCATCACAGCCTAGGAAAAGCACATAATAGAGTGAGCGCCCAACTCATGGTCTTCATCCCGATCTCGAAACGATACAAATCTAGGCATGTGAATAAATGATTTGATGTCGAACATGGTAGAAACCACTTGATTACCAGTCATTGAGGTATACTGTTAACAAGTGAGAGGGAAATAACCAATGATGACAATGATTCCCAAGTTACCTGTAGTACATTCCAGTGAATGTGAATAAATGAGCTGAAGTCGAATATCTGTGGAATCATCTGATCAGAGGCCAATGGTGTAAATCCACTATCGGAAGCAAGGAGGCTTGCCATTGAGGCATGTAGGTCCGAAGGTACTAACTGGTTTCTACGTCTAATTCATGGATAATTTGTTGAAGTTGACAATAAAAGACTCATCGAAGGAGGGCCATGATGTATCCCCCATCATTGACATGAAACTGACACAAGAAAGTGATGTAATATGGTGGATTAAATGAATATGGAATGATGCAAGAAATGGAAACTGGTAATACTGCAGATGGATGGTTTGAAGTGAAACTTCCCTTGAACATTGTGAGGCACAGAAAATGACTTCGAAGCATTGACTCAATGAGTACCAAGAACATAACGTGATGATAATAAGAGCACTCTTTGATTGGAACAAAAAAATTATAGCGAAACATGGAATTGGTATGACTCAGAGACAAGCAGATTACCCAACTTTAAGATGAGACACAAACATGTGCTATGTTCAAGGGCGACAACAATATATTCCATAATGGATTCCAAAAGCTTGACCCACTTCCTTTCAATCCCCCCCCCACCATGATTGGTGAGTACCTCTTTGTTTTTTAATGAGCTCGAGGAGGATAACATATGCTCGGTATAGCTCATCTTCGATGAGTCCCGTCTTCACATGTTTAAGGAACTTGAAGAAGGAAGGGTTCGGTCCTGTATGGGTCATGGAGTTTGGAATCAAATAGGTCCTTCAATGCATAATTTTACGGGCCCAACGAAGGTAAAATAGGTGGTTTTCCATGTTTAGAGAGTTTGAAAAGAACTTAAAGATGAATCCATGGGTGATTTTTTCATAAATTTAGTCTCCCAAGCCCGAAAAAAGTGTAAAACAATACAAGGGAGAACTCTTCTAGCCATGCTTGACTAGAGTATTCCTTTTTCGTAATTAGTCTCGTGAGGCCGAAAAAGAGATAAACTACCACTCGAAAGACACCCTTTCAAACCTTTTAACGAGTGTGAAAGGAAACAAGCTCACTCGACAATATTTTCATGTTTAGGGAGTTTGAAAAGAGCTTAAAGGAGGCTCCGAAGAGTTCCTTTTTCATATAGCTTTTACAAGTCCGAAAAAGAGATAAAAGTATACTCAATAACCTATTCTCATGTATTAATGAGCATGAGAAAGAACAAATGCTGATCTCGGTAACCTATTCTCATGTATTTACGAGCACAAGAAAGAATAAAGACTAAGCGTGTTCTAGAAAAAACTACTACGTTACGATGGGAACAACCCCCCAAACGAGGATCACTCCTAGCAATGTGTCTCTCTAGAGGTATTTTCCCCCCAACTTGCATGATGGAAGCTAGTGGTTTCGCTCTAGCATGATGTCCACAGGCTGGAGACGTGCCCCCCAAGTGTCGTTTTCTTCGACGACTCTTCTTTTTTCCTTATTTAGGCATTTGGTTACTAATAGGAACAATTTTCACTAGGCGGAGGAAAATAAGGTTCAAGTATTCAATCCAAAGTGAGACTTGATTCAAATGGAGGGGGCTCTATTTCATTTTTTAACGATCTTGATAGAGACAATGAATTATGATCGTATGCATCTGTTTCATTTTTTAACGAGCTTGACATGGGAAAATAACTATGCTTGTAAAGACCAGGTACTATCAAAAGATCAAGTGGTTCTAGGGATTTTTGCACCTGAGTCGAAATCATATTTAACATGGAAACCGATGGGGTGGCAGGAACAGGTAAAGGAAAACCCCCCATGAGCGAGGAATCCTTAAGGAGACCTACTCCGACACTCTCAAGACTAGATTGTCTGAGAAAAGGGACATTATTTGCAGAATAATTGTGGAGATATGGAGTTATATAGTCAAGTTCATCAAAGATGAATTTTTTTCCTTGATGGGGAAATCATAAAATATGAAACAACGAAGATGCGACAATGGTCATTGCATAGAACCAACTACTACCAAGTAACAAATTGTAATACAGGGGCGCGTCAACCACTTTGATATCGACCGAAAAAGTTTTACCCTTCAATGTCACAAAAAAAGATTGCAAGAGTCCGTGAGGTTGGAAACCATGTCCATCAAACGTTTTCAGGGTGGTAGGAGATGGGGTAAGTTTAGGAGAACCAAGGGCTCACCTGCAAGGCAAAGACATGACACAGGTGGAGGCTACCTCATCCAAAATAGTGTGATGGATGTCTTTCCACCAACCAAAATTTGAATTTGATATGCTAGGTGGTGTGAGAGCCTCTCCTTAAAATAGTCCAGATTAAACGTAATCATATTTGATTCCTCTAGATCCATAGCTCCAATGGATGACAACAAGGTTCTATGTTGACTTGGACAATTTTGTAGAACTTCAACGACTGACATAGCACAAGGTGTATGCACTAAATCTTCAATGATATTGTAGTTTTGGACGACATGGGTACTTGGATTAAACGTCACTTTTCAAATTGCGCTCTTGGGTGGGCGCAACATTGCGTAAGAAATTGGATTCTCAATCCAAAGAGGATTGGAAGATGGAGGAGGAGCATATGTGGAGGGCTGATCGATAGCCTTTCCATTAGCCTGATCATCTGGAGGAGTGTCATAAGTATTTGCTCGAGTCGTTAAATTAACCATCTTAAACATATACACTTCATAGGTGCTTGGAGAAGCATCCCCATGGTGGGAATGAGTTGAGTTTCCCCCTTGCGGAGGGGCATGATTTTGGGCATCCAGATGTTGTTGCTGAACTGGTTGGGAGGTACCCTTAAAAAATTTAGCGACTTCCTCATGATAAGGGCAGTCTTTCATGTAGTGGTCTTCCTCACAAATCATGCAAGGAAACTTAGCCTTCCTATTCGGTTGAGTATCAACAATGTTTGTAGTATCTTGCTGGTCAAAAGATTTATTGGATTTACCCTTGTTTTTCTTCTTACATTTTGGTTGCTGAAATGAAGTGGATTGGAACACATTCACCTCAGAGGTTTGACCAATAGTGAAAGTAGTTGTGGTGTTAGAAACATAATTTGGTTCCATAGCAAGTCTTTTTGGATCATTCGATGGGGGAGGAGCATGAGGGATCAGATCGTAAAGTGTGCTGGACTGGGAATATACCAAGTCTAAATATTGAGCCCGCTCCTTTGTATGAATGATATCCTGCTCCTTTGTACCGGTATCGTACCATATAGGAAACTGAAAATTCATCAGGAAATCCATGGCAAGAGAATTAAATTTGACAAAGGAGTTATGCGACAACTTAATATACCATTTGGATGCTGCACCTGTAAGTGTTCTCTAAAAAAGTCTCAGATGAATGGAGTATTCCATCAAATAGTTTGAATAATGCCATAAATGGAAAGTCATAAAATTATTTTTAGGATCTTGCCCAGGTTTTTCGTCAAATTTTGGGATGTTGGACGGTAATTTAGCAGGGACGACAGGCCGAAATGGGGCATGTAGAATGGGATTATTTTTTAAATGCAACAGATTTGGAAGATCTAACGTAGCCAAAATCATAATTTTTGGTTAACGTGTGGATACTGGTGATCCATATGGCATGGAGACACCAGTAGGACCAAATCCAGGTTGCAACGAGATGGAAAAGCTAGATGGTCCTCCCATATACGGTGGTTGCACGGGTTGTCCACCCATGTAATGTGGTTGTCCTGGTTGTCCTCCTATATACTATGATTGAACATATGGACCTCCTATGTACTGTGATTGACCTAATGGTCCTCCCATCTATTGCAGTTGAAGGGACTATTGTGTTGTGTTGGAATCGTGGGGTTTACAAATTGATAGGGAAAAGTTCCTTGCTGAGAAATTCCCGCCGAATTGGGTTAACACCACAAAGGATTAGAAACTCTTGGAAATTATTGTCCAAGATACATGCCAGTGGTAGTATGGATAGAAGGATTTGTAAGAGTGTCTTTCCCCCAGGCTTGTTGATGTTGCAACCACGTAGGTTTCCCCTAGTGAAAAATTTCCTTCCAACTGATGGTTGCCCCCCAACTAAAGGTTGGGATCCCATTGAAGATTGACCTCTAATGTAGGGTGTACTCATATAAAAGGATTGATATGGAGGATAAGTAGCTTGTGTAACCATGGTTGAGTGAATGACTTGACTGTCGACCACCTAACCAATGGTACAACCAAATAAAACACTTGGTGTGTGCATGTGTGGAAATAATGAAACATGAATAATACTTGACCCATGTGCGAAGGGAGATGTAGGCGCAAGTGGTTGATTCAGGGTTACCTGGGTCAACAATGTTTTTGGTAAAGATGAAGCACCAATAGTATCAACTACAGAAGTTGTGGAAAAATTCCCAAGTCCTTCAAGAAAACCAATAGATGATGGGTTCATGCCAAGATTGTGTAGTGGTTGAACTGAGTGGTAAATTATAAGAAAAATAGGCATCAATAAATATTATGGATGGTGGATGAGTGAGTGGTAGGCCAAGTGGATCAATAAAAAGAGGATTCACGTAAGATTCAAGGCTTTCTACGAAGGTTGTGACAGGTTCTTCAACATGTTGGCCACTTCCAGGAACTACACCCTTGGTCTCAGAAGTTTGATCTTCAATCATTCCCTTGTAAGAAACATTGGGTTCAGGTTCTTGAACGTTAGGATAGATACCTTGTAAGTTGCGATATCTTCGATACTAAGGCCGACTAGGAAATTCAAAGAAACACACTCCTAAGAAAACCAACCATAATCAACCAAGCAACAATTGATTTAAGGATCTTCCGAAGACAGGATGTCAAGCCATCAACGAATAAATGAGAAGTAGTTACTGCGACCTCCACCTAACAACCCTTCTCGAAGCAAGCAACCCTCTCTTTCGTGGGATCATACTCCAAGGGTACTGAACGTGTGATACGGCATCTACCTCAAGTACTATGGGAATCCCCCCACATTCACCTCTGTAGATACCTAGGAAAGGCCACTAAGGTTACCAACTTGTAGTCAGCCTCCCGGGGGGGGGGGTACAGTCGACAGTTGGGACCGAACGTATGGGCAGGATATCAAAGTCTAAAATTATTCTATAGGATTGAGGACAAGTGGACTTGTAGACTCTAGAGGACCTCGAATAGATTCAGAGTTCACAAAGTACCGAGACCAAATGAGTCGGTGAAAGTTCAGGAAAACCCCTAGTATATGATCTGTTTGTTATGATTTGTCAAGCTTTGGAGGGGTGATCTCCATTTCTCTTGCTCATGTGACCTCGTTTTTAGCCCCTATTTTAGAGGGTGTTTCCGACTATGCTAATATGAAGGTTGTATTTGTTCACTCTTTAGTGTTCTATAGTCTGTTTAGTAGTCTTGGACGATTTACTCACTTTTCCTATTCCAAAGACCCTAATCATGTGTTACTGTTGGTGTGCTAACAACAAAAAAATGTTTTATCTGATTTTATTAGCATGTGGTTGATTTTAATGGATTTTACTCAATAGGTTCACGGAGATGAAACTGATGATGTGAGAGAGAATTGACTCCAATATAATGCAAGAGAATTAGATGCAATTCATTTTTTTCAATGAATTCTATGTATGTAAAGGAGAAGAGTTCTACTCTTCTTAACACAAGCAAGCACTCAAAACTATGCAACTTTAAATTTATGGGATCAATATGATGCCAAACTACCAGGCAAATGTTTCCGAAAACCGAAATGCACATGAAAAACTATCTCTTTTTCAAACATGTACCATAACAAATTCCTAAGAACGCAAAAAATTTCTTCGTTCTATTATGTATGCAAGGAGATATGCAAACTTTTTCACTTCTTAAATTTCAAATGGAATGAAAGAGATCTATGTTCAACACAAAGAAATATGAGGCAAAAAAGAAATCAAACAAAGCGCACTCAAAATGATGAGAACTAGAAGAAAACAAGTGTGAGATAACTTGTTCAATCAAGGAATCAAATATGCAAAAGATAAGGAAGAAAAACACCCATGAAAATCATCAAAGATAGAGAAACGAGAAACAACATTCAAGGYTGGGTTGTGGTAAACAAGAGAGTCTTAATCGTCAGAAAGAGAGATGTTTCAATGAAGACAAAAATGGCTCAAAACCAAACAACCTTTGCAAACTCTAGTTGTTGAAAACTCCTAAACAATCAAGTAATCTGAAAGTTTTGTGAKATGAATCCTAGACAACTAAAAGACAGGATGAACCAAGGGATCTTGTTAACCCAAGGGGATCACAACTAGGAGAGAATTGCAAACTCAAAGAAGGAAATGAAATGAGTGATGGAATGTCAAATTTTCAATCTAAACAAAGTCAAAGACAATCTAGGAGACTTTGGGCTAAAAGCCTCTCAAAATAATACTGAGAAAAATAGGGAAGAAACAAGAAAAAACACCTAAAAAAGGAGATCGACGCCCTCTAGGAGGCTTAAGGGGAGCGCCAATCATTTAGTGGCACCCTAGTGTGAACTGCAGGGGAGTGCCAGTTTATGAAAAAGCTAAAAAATGGCTTCCACAAGCTCATACTCAACCAATGGCTCTATAAACTCTTCAATGAGGAAGAGGGAAGGGGAAATATATCATAATGATGATCAAACAAGCAAGATCTAATCACAAGCAAGGATTCAAGATGAAATGAAGGAAATACTAGTCAAAGATCTTCCTCAGTATGGTCACCATTATTTTGTTGTGAGAAATATTACCCTACAGACAGGATAAGCTCCCTTTTGATCCAAGACCCCTATCTTTGGTCCAAAGACAAAAATAAACAAATGGGTGCTAACATCCCTATAGATCTAACTCAATCAATCAAGCAAGAGAGAAGAATAATGTGGCGTACCTTGTTGTGATGTTCGTCCTTGCTACTCCAATACTTCGACTCGATCTCTAAGCTCCTCAACGCTACTGAAGTCCTGCAAAGACTAGCAAAGAAATTCTTCCTCATACTCTATATAATTATTCAAAGTAGATCTATCTATGAATACTGAAACGATAATAAACGAGCAACATGTAGATGTAGAACACATGAACTTGAAGGGAATAGGCTAAGTTAATATTAATTGGAAAGCCAAAGAAGGCACTTACAAAGAATGATTGATGATGCATCAATATTCTCCAATATCTCCTTGTCCAACCCTTGCATGAACCTTGAAATCTAAATGCTGATGATTCTCCCAAGATCAAAGGTTTGACATTTGAATTTTCCCCCCCTTCACCTTGGAAATACCTTCAATATATAGGCTTGAGAGGCTTAAACACCATGAGATAATGAGGGAAATGGTTGAGGATATGGATCCTTAAGTTGGGATTATATCCCAAGATAGAGCCATAGGATAGGATTCGACCCATACCAATCTCATCTCCTCGAAACTAGCCCTTAGAAAGAGGTGGGAAATTCCTTTATTTCCTCTAACCAAAAGTGGCACTCCCCCTTAGTTAGAGACAGAGTGCTAGTGGAAAAAAGTGGTTCTCACTTAACATGGCAAGGAGAGAAATGGTTTTCCCTATACATGGGCAGGGGGGTGCCACCCTTCATAAATGCTAAAAAAATGGTCGATTTTCCAAGTAAAAGGCATGTTTTTGGCCTTGAAATGATGGGTTTCTTCCTCCAACATGACTTAGGGATTTTAACAAATGTTTATATGGTGTCAACGGGTTGCAACACTTAGAAAAGTGAATGCGACACATGGTAAGGCACATACGACACTTGAGACAGGGCATGTGACACTTAACAAGGTGCATACGTCACTTTGCGACACTTTCGACACTTAGGGTGCGACACTTAAGTGTGACATTTTGACGTGTAATAAATATGAATCAAATTCCTTGAATTTCATGAGCTCAGAACTCTTTAAGATATTTTAATTCAATCACTAAATGATTTATAGTTTCCTTAGCCATATTTCACAATGCACACTACGATTGGCTTGCATTTCCCCTTTTGTTGAGATTCTTTGCAATGAGGATTTTCCCATGTGCTACTGTCCAACTAAAAATGTTGACTTTGTGAATTACCATTACCACTCCATATTTTCTTGCACATTAATGCCCAAATCTAGAGAGGAAATGTACATATAACATATATTATATGTATTACATATCCCACATTAGAGTTTAATGAATTCTATTGGTAAAAAGATTTAAGGCCAAAAGATAATGAGCCACATAAACACATTTTAAATCCCTATTCACATAAACAAACTATTGGATTATTGTAATATATCAAATAAGGAAAAGAGATCGATGAAACATTTTTCCAATCACTCAACAAGACTATTTATGACTATTTATACTTGCTTACATCTAAATGCCTTCTTAATCAATTAAGAAAGCAGACTGCCAAATATAGTGTCTCTAACTACACAAGGTATCCAACCCTCATCACGAATACTGAGTCCCCCCGCTCTCTTCTATATTTTTCCTTTTTATTTCTAGGGGTGAAACTAGACATCACTTGGATAAAAAATTTAACACGCTGATCGAGGGGGGTTGGGGTCTCTCAAAGATTCCAACGAACCTAATTTTCTGTGAGCTCATCCCATGTTGAAATGTCATACATGGTATTGAATTTATACATCCATTGCTTTAAGGGATCCAAGTCTTCCCTTTGAGAGAGATTTGGTTTCCCAAATATGTTATACTCCCAGATCTTAACCCCCTTCCCATTCCTCTGAATCCAAGTGAGATTCTCCAATATAAATGGGATGTCTTTCTCTAAGTATGTTACCCAGAGTAAACCATATTCTTTAGGGCTTAAGGATGATACAATAATATACTCATTAAGAGATCAATATGTTGCTCATGGGAAATGGTCTTGGGTGGGGAGGGTAACACTCCTCCTTTCAACCTCCCATGATAAACCTATTTGACTATGATAGGTTTGAATTCTACTATTTTTCGTTTCTATTTGTTGGGGGTTTAAATATCCAGGGTTCATTGATCCTTTACCAACAAAACCCCATAGGCACCAATATATTCAATCTTCAGTCAAGGACCGAAGAAGGTCTCACCTGAGACACCATGAGAATCATAGAGACCATTAGTCTTGTGCATGGTGTGAAGGGACAACACGTACATGAAACCTTCAATAGTTAATCAATCATTCATTTATCATGCACAAAATAACAAAACATAGACATACATTCAAGTAAGAACTCAATAAATTCATAGATAAACAAGCTCAAGTTGTACTCATTCATTCCATTCATTCAAGACAATTAGATACAATATGACCATATTCTTCTCAAAAGACATTCAGATTCAACAACAGAGGTGAGCCACATGCGCAAATCTTGATCTTTTTCCTCTCTTTCATGAAAAAAATAAACTAAAAAAGAAGTAACACCTAAGCTTACTCGAGCTCTAGCTCATCTCTCTCTCTCTCTCTCTCTCTCATAAAATAATGAACTCTCTCTTTACTGAAAATCCAACCCTTTACATATCTGCGTACATCCCCCCATATCTTTCACGGAGCGTGGAAATCATAACTACTTGCTAGCTCATCAATAACCTTGACCATGATTAGTCGAATTGTTACATAATCAACTACAATGATTCCTATAGATATTTTAGGATCTATCTTGCATGCAATTTCTTTAAGTTCTTGTGCATAGTACAAAATGGGTTGTTGTAGGAAGTGAAGAATTGGGTTGACGCATGCAATAAAAAATGGGTTGGCACACATAGTTAATCCTTGGCTGGCACAAACTCTAAAACTTGTCATTGCTTTGTGCATATGTTTAAATGCATGTGAATTACTGACTTGTCGTGCACACATTATATTAAAACCTTAGGTGCCAACAAGCCCCCAACATTATTAGGTGGCTCTTCCTCAAGAAAACAATCATATTTATGGCATGAAAAAGGCAGTTGATGGCACCATCATAATCAGTTCTTGGATGAATCCTTTGAACCGACTATCCACCTTTTCCAAAATCTCTTGAATATCCTATATCTTATTGCAAAAGTACTCAATGTCTCCTGAGGTGATAGTGGGTGGGGTAAGGTTAATTTGCTCGACCACTTTGACAATTGGAGCGATGAATGCTTTCACATTTGCAAGTTGATGCTAAGACAACTAGGTTTTATCTAATCCATCAAATGTGATTCTTGAGACCCTTTGCTATTCACTGTGAGCCGACACAACCTCGCTAAGCTTGCCGACGATTGTTGTCATGGCCTCTTACTACTGCGTGACTCGGGCCTTAGTTGCGTGGATATGATATTCAATATCGCGGATTTTGGGGGGTGTCTAGAGTTTGAAACTATACTCAACAACCTCGACGAAATTTGTGATGTTCGCTTTCCCCTTTTTTTGTTCCTCTTTTTCTAGCACAAATTTTTGCTATAGTGCCTCATTTGTTGATGAGGGAGTGTGTTTTAGTTTCTCTTGAAGCTTTAAGTTTTGTGTCTTTAGGTATTGGACTCTCTCCTTGACCTTTCCAAGTTTATGGGAGGCGAGGAGGTCCAAAGTCTGTTTTGTTGTATGAGGGAATTGTTCAAAAACCTATTTGACTACTCTAATTAATGATGAGTGCACAATGACTATTTCTATATGAACTTCCTTGATCTCTTTATGTGTGACTTCAATCTCCTTGTGGACCAATATTTCTTGGTGAAGCTGGTTCTAGGTTTCTCTATGCATGATAATTTCTGGTTTATCCCATAGCTATAATTATTCATAAGATTCACCGAGGGCCCGATGCCTATCCTCCAATTCATTCACTATTGTGGCCATATAAGTTTGTAGTTCTTGTGAAGACACCTACGCCAACTCTAGACCGAATAAGTTGGATGGCTCCCGAATGGTGATTACCATTGGATTGAAATGAAACACTCTCTGCTAGATATTGTTGCACAATGATGTCAAGCAAGATGTGTTGGATTTCATCTTCCATGCTAGTGGTGGGGCCTCCGTGGTGGACACAAGTACTAGCTATTGAAAAAATGCATCAAATTTTTGCGTGGACTCTTTTTGCATTATCTATTGCACAATCAACTGACCTTTGAGTTCTTTGACAATGCTCAAAACGATTATAGAAATTCCGTTACCGCTACTTTGATCATGCGATGGTGTTGACTTGACAGACTATGAAGAGACTTCCTCAATAATGGGTTTAGTGCCAATCTACTACGATGATATTTGGCTAAGTTCTAGTTCGCTAGCCTTAGGGATCAGAGTTAACCTGAGTGTCTCACATTGTTTCTTTGTGGGTGGTGTCTTTGGGGGCATATTCTGAAGTGGATCCGGTGGTCCACTTCATGAGAACATCATGAATACAAAACATAACTCCATATTTTCATAAAAAATAATATTTATTTACTATTCATTTTATATATTTACTTTTCCTTTATAAATATCATTTACACAAGTTAATTGGGGTTGAATTAATATTACTGCAAAAGACTTAGGTCATTGACTTTTTATTTTGGTTTCAACTCCACATGTATATAACAATTTGTAAAAAGTTACCACTGTATTTTTTTTTTAATATGGTAGGGAAATACCATGGGCCAATGGTTTACCAAAACCATGGGCCTGTAAACCACTAACAATAAAATCCAAATTTACTCTTCCTTCTTCTTTGGAACTTTTTCTTTTAAATTATCCTTTGTTTTTTTTTGTTCTTTCTTTCTTTCTTTTTATTCTTCTCCCTTTTTTCCTTTATTTATTATTTATTTTTTAAATTTTCTTCTTCTTGATATCTGGTACTAACTTCTTCTAATTTTCTTGTAGCCGAAGGATTATTTCTTCAATGGTAATTTGTAATAATTTTTTTTTAATGGGAAAATTCCCTAATGTGGCCAAAGACCTGGATTTCTTAGAGAAACTCTGAAATGATGGGGTTGGCCAAAAGTCGGATCGAGACTCGCTCTGATACCAAGTGAAGTGGATCCGGTGGTCCAATTCATGAGAACATCATGTTACATAACATAATTCCATATATTCATAATAAATAATCTTTTATTTACTATCCCTTTTTACATATTTACTTGACATCATATGAAATAAAATACGTGTATATAAATACACATGGGGAATGATAAGTCACATTCTTTCCAAAGTTCATGACTTATCATTTACATTATAATGCCTATTTACATAATAACAAACCTATAACATATTATTAAATGATAAGAAATGTAATATACTAGGTATATTACATATACTTTGTCCCTTTTCCTTATCTACTTCTATTGAAGCGTTTGGGCGTGTCCACTTTCCTGTAGGTGGTTTTCCCTTCCCTTGGGATGTTGTATCCTATTGCTGCTTAGCTACTTTTTCTTTACCCTTATGCTAGTCTTGTTTTCCCTTTTTCTTCTCTTGCATTTTCTTCGTTCAGGTTTCCAATTTCTCTAATTCATCCTTGGGTGTGGGCCGCAAGTTCTCTAGCCAGACGATGACTACTAGCTTTATATCAACCTTGGTGATAAATAAAGGAAGTATAAGAATTTCTGCTTCTGGATTTGAAATGGGGCATATAAAACAATATGAAATGTACAATAAAATTTAATGTAGTCTTCATGCCTTTCCATGATATTATGTTGTATGTGGAGGCATGAGGTGGATGCTTGAATGAGTTGGGTGTACCATTTCTTGAATACTTTGTTTCTCTTAGCCTATATTCGTTTGTCTTTATTGTATTGCAGTGTGAGGAACTTAGGTGCTATGAAGGAGTGCACATCGACTCATCGTTCTCATGGCTTGGTGGTGGGTTCCACAATACTATGGTGAGCAGGAGTAGAATCTAGCTATAATGGAATTCTCTCCCTAAGTCATATGCATCCACATAATCTCAACAAAATCAGTCAACAAATAATGTGCCCAATCCATCCAAACTCCTTTGATGCACCATTCCATGACAACTATCACTCCTAGTGGACACTCATCCTTATGACACTTGCATAGTAGTTTATATGAAAGCAATTGTGTAGAAAACTGTACTCTTTGGTCATTAATCTTCGTAATTGCCACTCCCCTGGATCCCATGTGTGTACTGTGTTTGGCATAAACTGTTGGACATGGTTTTATGGTGTTGGCATTGATGTCAAAGTGGGCCAAAATGATCGATGTTGATTATGGTATTGATGTCAAGAATATCAATATGGTATTATCATTATATGTCTTTGAGATCCTAAAAGCTCAGGGGAAATAACGTAGGAAGTTGCGCAGAAGCAGATCGTGGTCACTATTGATCGCGATAGGATCAACAATGATCCTTTGACTCTAAAGCTCAGGAGAGATAACATACAAAGAATCCATGTACAAAAGGAGTAAATAATGCACAACTAATTATTAAAAGCTCAGGAGAAATAGTGATGAAACATATAAGAAGCAAGAAACGTTAATCGAATCTCATAAGGGAAAGAGAATTAACGCGGTAGGGATCAAATTCCTAACAGATCAACGACCTTGGTTTAGTTGGAATCCAAGTATAAACCCAAAAGCTCAGAAGAAATGACGCACAAGAGCCGTCCATTATCATTTTAGGGTAGTGCAGGACCGTCAGATCGAGGGGAAGTCAGAGTTTGGGAAGAATTAGATCTCAACCGACAGATCTGAAGTAGGAGCTTCGGGAGGTTTTCCAGCCGTTAAGATCAAGGAAGGACATGAGTTGTCCGATATAAGAAACATTTCGGGAGTTATATTGACCATCCGATCAAAATAAAATGGAAGGATAGGACAAGCAAGGCCAAAGGCCCGAGATCTCGAATAGACGAAATCCCAACAACAATTGGATTGTGTAAATGTTTTCGCGTCAAAGAAGGATCATTAGATGAAGTCGAGTTACTCAAGGTTTATTCAGACAATCTCACTCCGGGAGAATTGGGAAGTGGGAAAAGCGAATAACCTAAAGTCCTGAAGGCCAAAATGAATCTAGACCATTGATCTAGAATTGATCATAGTCCTTGGATCAAGAATTCATGAGATCCCGAATAGTCGAATTCCCAAAAACCGTTGGATTGTGTTAATATTTTCACGTCAAAGAAGGATCGTTAGATGAAGTCAAGTTACTCGAGGTTTATTTGGGGAATCTCACTACGAGAGAATTGGGAAGTGGGAAAAGCAAATAACCCGAAGTCCCAAAGGCCGATATGAATCTATACCATTGATCTAGAATCGATCACAGTTGTTGGATCAAGGATTCAGATGAAGCTACGACCGTTAGATCCAAGAGGAGGACATGTGACACATCAGGCAATCCATGTCAATAAAGACCATATCAACAAGGAGATGTGGCGCAATCAAATGGTTACAAGTGTCAAGGTCCAGTTGGAATTTTAGGTACATGTAAGTCACAAATATAAGTGACATGTGGAAGCCTCTCGACCAGTGCCAAGTTAGCAGTGATTTCAACAAGTTACGTCACTCCGAGAGTTTGTCCTTCAGGGGAAACCAACAACTACTCGAAGTGCCGAAGGTCGAAGTCAATGCTAATCGTTGATCTAAGATCCTTCGAATTCTCACATGATTGTTAGATCAAAACATAGTGGAAAGATGACGTAAACACTCCCATGTTGACCACTTCGACACTGACCAACTCCAATGGAAATTGGAACAACAATTACGCGGACCTCTGAACCCCCGAAGTCCCGAAGTAAATAGTGTTCGCCCATCTCAATATTCGATTAAGTCATAGCCGTTGGATTAAGCAATGGAAGGATAGTGTAAGGATCAAAGCTAGACTGTTGATTTGGTTCTGGGAATCATGCTAACCATTAGATCAATCCTTGTGAGAGGTGAAAACTTCGGAAGACTAGATGAAAGATAAAACACCCGAAGGCCGAAGTCTTGAGGACTAGGTTCCAACCCCTAGTCAGGGGTTACAAACACATAAGCCGTGAAGCGCTGGGAACATCACTTATATTAATAATCCTGTGGCTTTACACATATGGTCACATGTAAATGGTTTGAAGGAAGCACCTCTGCATAATTCGATTTCTGCAATATTTGTAGAGACATAGAATCAAGTTAAAAACAAAATCGATCCATATCAGTGATCGATTTATGAAAATCACTCTAACTAATTTGAAAAGATTTCATGATAATGTTTGAATAATAATGAAGAAAAACAAACATTATTTTTATTAATCTAAATAAAGAGGTGTGATGGTCCAAACAAAGGGACAAAATGATTCATAGCTCACACCAGTTGGGTGACTATATAAGAAAGGAAGAATGATGAAGAAGAAGTATCTCTGTAGTCCAGGTAAGAAGATCAAAACAACAACAGAGTCCAAGAAGAAGAACTGATGATTCTTATGAAGTGAGGGTGCAAGGGAGGAGCACAAAAGGATTCATATTCTTTACTAAGTAAGTGTAATTTAAGGGAGTTGGTTCTTTCTGGGGTTGGTGCCCTAAAGGGAGTTGGTGCTTCTTGGGGTTGGTGCCCTAAAGACAAGGGTGTTGGTGCTTCCTAGGGTTGGTGCCCTAAAAACATAAGGGAGTTAATGCTTCCTAGGGTTGGTGCCCCAAAGAAGGGGATTTGTGTCTCCTAGAGTTGGTGCTCTAAAAAGGATTGGTGTCCTTCATTATTATTCATATAGCCTTGTAATTCCTATTAAATATATTTATATAATTGATTTTATAAACAAGTCAATTGTTGATCTATTGTGGTAATTAACAAAATATAAAAGTAACTGCTAATTGTTGAAAAAGGGTAATACCGATTCAACCCCCCTCTCAATATTCCAAAAATTGGTATCAGAGCGGGTCCCTTCAACACAGTCTAAACAACTGGAAGGTAGATCCTAGAGATGGATCAGCAAGAGGGAATGTCTAACAACAAAGCACCGTTGTTCAATGGAGGTGGCTATGCTCTATGGAAAATAATAATGAAAAACTTCCTATTGGCTCTTGGTTTTGATATCTGGCAATCTGTTGTAGATGGTTACACTACACCAACTACTCCACCCAAAGATGCTGCAGAAAAGAAAATATGCAATGACAACTCAAGAGTAGTTAAAGCAATTCTAGGAGGGTTGAAAAATTCTATATGTGTGAAGGTTATGCGTTGTAAGTCAGCCAAAGATATCTGAGACAAATTGGAGGTTGCATATGAAGGAGATAACAAAGTCAGGGAAGCCAAACTACAGACCTATAGAACTCAGTTTGAAAATATGAAAATGAAAGAAGAGGAGAACATTGATGAATACCTTCATAGGGTAGATGAAGTGGTTAATTCAATCAGATAAGCAGGATAAGAACTTACAGATAAACCCATTGTGCAAAAGATACTAAGGTCATTACCCATGAGATATGATGCCAAGATTTCTACAATTGAAGATAGGCCTGATCTTTACACATTCACAGTTGATCAACTTCATGGAATTTTTGCAGCATATGAAATGAGAATAGGGAATGATAAATCATCAAAAAGAGAAACAACCTTTAAAGCATCTAAAACAAAGATGAGGCAGGAGAAAAATACCAATGATGAGTTATCAAATATATCTAATGAGGAAACTACCAAATTCATAAAGAAACTCAAGAAAGGGATAGGGAAATACAAAGGAAAGATTCCTCTAATATGTTTCAACTGTGGAAAAATTGGACACTTTTCCAATAAATGTCCCTATCCTAAGCAGGAGGAAAGTGATGACGAAAGAACCTTAAAAAATCAGAAGAAAAACAACACTAATAATAAAAATAAGTTCTACAAGAAAAAGAAAA
>ML792444.1:205078-219013 GCA_009831015.1 Picea engelmannii | reverse complement strand
TTTTCCACTTTATCATAGGATCGACCCCACCGAAGTGCAACACAGAACCTTCATTATTTCTCTATAAGTGTCGTAATTAGGTGGTATAGCCTACCTTTACATGGATGCCCTAGGTAGATCCTTGCCACATTTTTGCGTCCATGTTGTCAGTTATGAATATAGGCTTGGGAGTCCTTGTTAGTCCTGTCATGATTACGAGTTAAAGCCTCATTATTTTGATGCACCATCATTCTTGGCCTTACCCTCGGGACTCCCTAATGAGCACACTTTGTTGTCTTTCAAGCTCACTTTGAAATTTGAAAGCAACATCCAATGAGACTACATTTATTCTTTTTGATCTCGTCTGGATTAATTGAGAAAAGTATTCCCCTGAAGTCTTCTTTAATCCCTTTTCAAAATCTCTAAAAATGAAAATATTTTCGAGCAATCTTGTTTTCCTTCACGCTCGCCAAACTCAAATTTGAAGGCACATCTGTCTGGCGGTAGTTTACCCCTTTTTCGGTTCAGATGGTTAATTTCACGAATAAAGGTATGCTCTAGGAGCTTCGGTTCTCTAGAAGAGTATTCTAAGGCGTAAGTTTAACCCTTTTTCGGGCTTGAGGGACTAAATATTCAAAAAAGGAACATTCTCCTTAGTTTTGGTTTATCACTTTTTTCGAGCCTTGGAGATTACTTATGAAAAAGGAACCACACTAGAGTCCATAGTTAAGCTCTTTTTAGACTCCCTAAAATTGAAAGGATCATCGAGTGACCTTGTTCCTTCACACTCGTTAAATTGGTCCAGAAGAACATCTAATGACATGAGTTTAAATATTTTTCTACCCTATAGATTATAGAAGAAAAAGGTACGCCTCGAGAGATTCGCCTCGCTAGGAGAGTTCTCCTCAGTTACTTTTATACTTTTTCAGGCTAAGGAGACTAAACTCAGAAAAAGGCTGTGAGTCCATAGTTTATATCTTTTCAGACTCCTTAAAATTGAAAAGATTGTCGAGTGATATTGTCTGTGTCACATTCATTAAAATGGTTTTGAATAGATGTCTTTTTGGTGCAAGTTTACCCCTTTTTCGAACCGACTAAACTATCTTCGAAAAAGGCACTCCCTGGAGTCCTTTTTATGTTTTTTCAGACTCTCTAGACATGAAAAAACTAACGAGCTTACCTTCTTTGGGCTCATAAAAATTACATAGAAGGGGTCTCATTGTGTCTTTCTTAATCGCATTTGCGAGTCTCAACTTTGCGTATTTGGCCTAATGTTGGCTCCATGTTGCTCTCAACTGAACCTTTGAATCATTTCTTATACGCAAGCCTTGTAACACGTCTTGCTTATGTGAGATGACACCTTTACCCATGGAGGAATTTTCCTTGAGTGTCCTTTTCCTGCACATGTCTCTTTGCTCTGAGCATTAGTATGTTCCATGCACTTGGAACTAGTATGCTTTCTTGCGACACTCGTTCCTCTGTAACATAGAATTCTTTTATTATTTTTCAAGCTCTTAAAAAATTGAAAAAGACAAAAAAATCTAATATTCCAAAAAGAGGGGATGGGAATTTTTTTTTTTTCTCCATCAAAGAGAGTCACCCTTGGACAAACCACATCCTTTTGTTTGTTCGTCAAGCATTGGGATGTAGTATGACCTTAGGAAATTTTTCTCACTACATAGATTTATGTCCTCCTCCATTTGGTTATTCTTCCAAACACATGGAGACTTTACATTGCCTCCTGCATCACAAACTTATGTCAAGGTCATGTTTCTTGAGTCTGGTCATATTTCATGCTTTTGTCCAAGGGAATTTTTACCCAGCCTGAGTTGTCCTTTCTATAGTTTGTCTTTTGACTTCCATGAGTCGACCATCTCGAGAGTCCAGTCGAGTTCAGATTCGAAATCGACGAAGTTCTCTTCCTAATCATTGAGATCCTTGTGTATTTTCCCGACGAGTCATCGAAGACCTCAGGGTAGTGAGTTATACACTCCCATTGTACTCCTACTTGAGTTTTGAATATCTAGAAGTTATTGCTCGATCTGTGAAGACCTGACCTCCAACCACAGGAGTTACTATCTTCTAAAAGATGCATATTATGCTTGTATATCTTCAATTGATTTTGAGATGTAGATCCAATGTGTATTTCTTGCGAATACACTTTATATAGTTATATGAAATGGATCTGCAGTGTATTTGATTGGTATCCATGATTTACTTCATCCCGAGCATGGGTATGCCCGCCTAGAAGAGACAATTTTTGTTTTGAAGATGGCATCTACCGAACTCTGTTCTTGGGCTCACTCGATTTTGTACATTGGTGAATATATTGTAATGTATTTATGTCGTCATTTTATCTTATGACCTCACACATTAGGGGGAATCTATTATAGCCCTAAAATTCCCTGTTCATCCATATATGGCCTTGGCCCACTTACTTGCATCATTTTCCAAATCATTGCTGAGAATTTCTTCTTAAAAAACAAATTTTTAGATCATTTACGCACCCTGCACCATTACATCCTACGTACATATAGTTGATGCATGTTAGATATCCCACATACATATGCTTCTTGCACACTAAAAAGCACGCGTAAGCTTGTAAAAGTTGCAAAAATTAAAAGTTGTAAGGAATTCGGTGAAATTCACGGGCTATTGGAGGTTTCCCAACCAATTCACCTGCTATATCCCATCACCCAACTAAATAACCATCCTTTTGTCATATAAAAGGAGGTGTTGTGGTCTCATTTCACATACACGCATAAGAATACTGAAACTCTGCCCAATTTCACTCCCCTCCTTGCCCAAGCATTTTCATGATTTTTTGAGTAACTTCCTCAATATTCCCTCATTCAACCCCTTCTTCTTCCATTCAATCCATTCCCCTTCCTTGAGGAGATAAGAATATTGTGAGAAGATTCTTATTGAAAGTTTACTTGGAGAATTGTAAAGAGGATCTTGGACTAGGTTCGCAGAATGGTGGTTGACACAGATTGTAAGTTTTAGTCTTTGTTTGATGAATAAAGGAATATCTTTTCCTTGCCCCAAATCATGATTTTTTATGTATTCTTCTTTGATTTATGTATTACATTTGATATCTAACCCTAATTTATGAATATAAGTTGTATTCTTATAGTCCTTGTTTGCCTATCCTTGGATGTAGGTCATCCTTGGGAGGAGACTTGTAGTCTTTGGAACTATAGAGCTTGAGGAGTTCATCACCATAGATGGGATAAAAGGTACAGTTACCTGATCTTCTCTCCTATTGATTTCTTTTCATTTATTTTGGTATGTTTGTTGTAGAGTAGAAACTAGATTGAATTTTAGATGGTCATTCACTCTGTCTACATCTTAAACCCTGGTGTAGTTAAAGGGGGGATTTCCCCACTAGAAGTACTATAGTTTCTTACGATGGATAAGATAACCATTAATCAAATTGAATAATTTACTTTTATTATATGTTGGGGCTTAGCTAAAATAAATTAGCTTGGATAAGTTCATGCATCTAGTGCTGAAGAATATTGGGAAAATGGAATGGATGAGTTGACCAACCTTTGGAAAGTGCCTTGCTCATATCAGCAATGAAACTAAGAGGTGCACCATTGAACAAATGTTACATGGTAGCTAAACATGGAATGGGATCAGTTAGATGATTCTACCATGAGAATGATTATGGTGTTGGGAATTCAACAAAATCGATGATTCGTCCATCCAAGCCCCGCTTGGAGTTTTATGGTGATTTTCAACTCGCTTCTTAAAGTGATTCGAGGACACAATGATAATTTGGTTTAGGGGAATAAAATAAAACTGAGTAGCATCATTGAGTTTTATAATCTCTCACAAATGTGATTTCCCAAATCCCACATGATCACGCTACCCACAATATCCTGAGCTAGTGTTTTTCAAAATCGACCATTAGTGCAAAAATTGCATTGGCCCTTACTGAGAAAAACCCTAGTTCTATAGATCGTCAAATAAATAATTTTCTAGGAAAATGTTTTGTAGGAGAGGGGTTCCCTTAGATTTAATCCAGTTTCAGGATTCCAAGACAATTGATGGTTCATCCATTTAAGCCTTGGCTAGATTTTCATGGAGAATTGCAACTTGCTTCTTGAAGCCATTCAGGGACACATTGAGAATTTGGTCTGAAGGCATAAAATCCAAACCGAGCAACATAATTGAATTTTTTAAGCTCTCACAATTTTTTTTGGCCAAGGTCAATGTGAGAACACTACCCAAATCACCTAAGCCAATGTTTTTCAAAATCGACCCCTAGTGCAAAAATTGCATTGTCCCTTAATGAGAAAAACCCTAGTTTTGTAGATCATAGAATAAAGAATTTTATGGGAAATAAAATCATAGGAGAGGGGTTCCCCTATCTATAATATGATGTTATTAGTCCAACACAATTGACAGTTCATCCATCCAAGCCTTGAATATAGTTTTATGGTGAGTTGCGACTTGCTTCTTGAAGGCATGTATTTAAGTCCGCATTCTATATTTTGCTTTGTTTTCAAATTGTATACATTTTTTTCCTTGGAATATAATTAATGACACCCTAAAGTAGATAATTGAGGATGGAATCATCGATACCTTACTATCCCTCATTAACAATCAACTTGTGAAGATCCCAATCAACAATCAAATTATCAAGAACAATCATGTCACGGGAAGGATTTGACTCAAGCGGAGATGATAAAAATATTTCCTCTCAACTAGCCATGCTAGACTCAACTGACATTATTTTATAATCGATAGAATTTGTATACATGTATCTTAAAAGAGACACATTCTAAGTCTTAAAAGGGTGTTTATGAATGGATTTAGAAAGGAGATGGCATTCACATCTATTGTCATTGTAGCTCGTATATGTGTTGAGTTTAGGAAGGAGAATATGTTTGCATTTATTTGGATTGTACCCTAGAGATGTGTTAAGTCCCTTTAATAATGGAGGAAAACCAACTTAGAGAAGATAAATACCTTCCCTCACACACATGGGATATCTGCACACACAAAGGCTCTACACCTTGTGTAACCCTGGACACATTTGCATAGCAATGCTATTCCCCAACTAACATTTGCACCACCACCAAAACCCTTATAAAAATTAAATGACCCATAAACCCTTCTAACAAGTGGCCATCATTAACACATCCATCCCCATCAACATGCCTCCCTAAATTTTTATGATGTAAACTCTTTTATGATTGTTCAAATAATCACAATGTAGATATTCAGATTTATGATCAACATTTAAATATAATGCAAGGCATATTTGATATTAATATTTATGAGCCATCTATACCAAATATAGTTATTGAACTAAAAATCAAATGGAAGGCTAGAGGGACCTAACTAGTAAACAAGTTTGAATGAAATGGAAGGCATTGGAATGGGTGTTGCTTGGGTGAGATGTTGATAGAGAAGAGGAAAGACTCTTTTTTATTTTATCCATCCATCTATTCTCTTTTATTCAACTCTAGGTTGTTACTCCCTATTTCTATTATGGATCATCTCCATTTCAAAATCCATTTTTTTTTGTATATTCTGATTTAGTGTGACCATGTGATTTGATTTTTTCATTAGTTTGTTTATGTCATGTTCATGTTGTTTGAGTTGATTAATGAAATTTTTTTCTGTTTATGTGCACATGCTTGTTTTTTATTTTATTTTGAGGTGTCATCATTTGTGGGTGGTTCTATTTTTGTTTTTTATTTTTACTTTGTGATATTTTTGTTTGGAAATGGAAATGGGTATCATAGGATGAAACAAGAAACGATAAATATATAAGAAAAAGACACTAAAAGTGAGGGGTGTTGGAAGTTTTCAAACATTCTTGGTGTCAGACTTTGAATTCTTACATTGTATTCGATGATGGATTTTGAAATGAAAAACAAATAGAACTTTGTGATGGGGAAATGGATCCAATGGACCAAAGGTTAATTTACAGTGCGTTTTTTCTAGTATGCAATTTTCTTGATTGTTTTCCCCATGCACTTTCATGGATTTCATGCACTAACATGGATTTTGATCCTTGTAGTGTCTATGTGATTATCCCTACAATATTTGGTTGGAAGCTAGAATATTGAGAATCATAAATCTTAACAAGGCACCTATGAGTAGTGGTCAAGAAAATTGAGAAGCATAAGCAAAAAAATAGCTACATGTGATCGTCAAATGATATGTATTGATTTGTATTTGGGGTTTTCTTTTGTATATTTATTTATTATCCTTCAAAATATTTTAGATTAAAGGGGTTCTTTTTTCTCTAATTCATAGTCATGCATCCTTCCTCATCTTTTTTTTTTTTATATAATCCATTCTCCATGCCAATCCCAATTAGATTTGCATGATCTTTAAAAGGAATGAATTGATTTATATAGATAGATTAATCCTATTTTGCATGATCTTTAAAACGAATGAATTGATTTATATAGATAGATTAATCATCTCCTTATGATCTTGCAACCTATAAATTGTAGATAATTGGATATTTGAACCATGTTCTTTATACAAAATTAAAGAATCTATTGTGTGATCGAATCTTGGAGCAAATATATAAATAGACTAAAATAAGAATGTCCTCTCTCTATCTACCATTCTTTATTTATGTATGTCTATGTGTGATAGATGATTTATATGTCACATTGATGAAAGTTTTGATGATGGTGGTTGGGTTGGAGGGTTTTGAAACAATGGTAGCTGGATAGGAGTCCAGGCAACTATGGAGGTCGGGCCTAGCGATCGGAGCCTAGGTAGGGGGTCGTCTTCTAGTCTATCTTGGCTGGGACCGAGAGTGCATGGCAAATTTAGATAGGGCGATCAAGGCAGGACCTAACTTTCTTTGGGTTTTGAATCGGGTTCAGCTTGGAAGGCAGAATTTCCATGCATCTTTTGGTTTTGGCTGGATCCACATGGAATCGAGTGGAGCATTGGATTCGGGCGCCGTGGTGGGTGGACCAGTTTCTGGGGCCCCAGACAATCCTATCACTATCTCATTGGGATTAGAAGAGATGATCCTAGAGGGTTTGAACATACCTTTGACATCTTACATTTTTATGGGGAAACACACATTGCTTGCTTTGTCTTTTTCAAGTGGGCTGACATTTGGACCATCATCGACAACTTTGGTGGGTCTTAAGGCTGGGCTGGAGCCACTTCCAGGACTGTCAGAGGGTTTACTTGAGTGCATCAGATCCGATCCTGGGGATTTATTTAATGCTGGTTATTGGGCCTCACCACAAAAGTATTTGGTGGAGGATGACTCTAGAGCTCACTTCTCACCCTCAAATATCATCAATGATTAGGGATCTTTCCTGGAACTAGCGATGACGGTAGGTGCTTACTTTGGGAGGGAACCTTCCCCTTGTAGGGTTTCCAGCCATATTGAAACTCCTCCGGGTCAGGGATCCAAGGGTTTGGCAAAGAGGGGAGGACGAGAATGCTCGAAGGATTTTGGGGGTTCAAAGCGCTCGTCTCCCAAGAGTTCACAGTGCCTTCGAGAACGAACCGATCCAAACTATTTGGTTTTTGGAGAGGACATTGATATGGATCGTGTGGTCAAGTTCTCCGAAATCGTTGTTGTAGGGAGAGAAAGAGGCAAAAGGTTGGGAACTAGCTTTCTTCACTCTTGGGTGGAAACTTCTTGGGGCACAAAAATTACTTCCTTTCCTAGTGTTCAGTTGTTAGCCAGGGGATGGTTCTCTTTTGTTTTCAAGGCCTCTTCGGATGTGGACTGGGTTCTCTCTAAAACTTGGAAAATGGCAGGAATCCCTATTGTTCTTAAGCGCTGGACCCCAATTTTTTATGTTAAAATGGAAAGAGTTGATGTGGTTCTGGTTTGGGTCTGGTTACCGAGCCTTCCTATGCAATTTTGGAACTTTGCATGCTTCTTGACCATTGGTAGAAGACTCAGCGATTTCCTGGAGGATAACTACTCTTTTGAAGAAATGAGGCTTATGACAGTAGCTAAGATCTTGGTGCAGATGGACCTTCGGCCGAGTATTTTAAAGGAGATGAAAATTAAGACGACCTCTGGTACTTTTCTGCAGCCCCTAGACTATGAAGATATTCCCTTCAGATGCCATAGATTCCATGCTTATGGGCATGGAGTAGTGGACTGAAAAATTCCTTTTAAGTTCAAATTTGAGGCACTTTAGATGCTGGAACAGGCCCAGGGCTAGACAGAGCGGGACAGGATTACGGGGTCACTGGAGGTAGACTGGCGGGGATCTGTCCAGCTGGGGATTCAGGTAGGGTTAGCAGGTGACAAATGTCACCCCCTGTGGGTCCTTTTTCGGTGGTCAGAGACCCGACACTCACAAAGGCTCAGAAATATTCTCGACAGGCTTGTCCAAGAACTCATCTGACGTCCGGTAAGCAACGGTTCTCTTTCCCTCTGTCTGCATCTTCTATTTTTGATTTTTCACTTCCTTTGGGAACTCTGGGACTAGACCTCCCTCCTTCGTTGGGGATTCCTTCTCCCTTTCTGCTTCCCCGGCCTGTGTCGTCCTTTTTCTCCCTTCCCTCTAGAGCTCTTTTCCCTTCTCTGATTAGCACACCTTTGGTTACTTAGGGCCAAGTGTCATTTGTTAACTGTTCGTCTGGGGACCCCTTGGTTTTGGCGACCCCTGTGAATTTTTTCCTTTGGGGTTCGTCTTCCACCTTTGTATCCTTACCTTTGGAGACTGACTCTCCCCTACCCTCCCCTCCTAGTCCTCTTGGTGGGACTTCCTCTCTCTCTTCTTTTCAGTCTTCCTCCAGTTCCCAGTCTCCTGAGGGATCAAGGATCCGCTATACCCTTTGCAATAGGGCTATCTTCTCTGAAACTCTGAGCGTTTGTGATGTGGATGATCATCTTGGGGCTGGCTTGGGGTCTCTTACTCAAGATTTGTATTCCTCGTGGGGACGGGGCATACGCTCACACTTTCTTCTGGCTCAAGACCAAGCCAAAAACGATGTGGCTTCGGGAAGACAATCCTCCATTGAATGGGTGCTTAGAGAAAAGCAACCCCAAGAGTTGGTTACCTCATGAAAAATCTCTCCCTCAACTGCAAGGGTTTGGCGAGCCTAGCTAAAAAATTGTCTCTGAAAAGACTTATTTCTGTAAACAACCCAGACATAATCTTTCTCCACG
The DNA here is from genome assembly GCA_009831015.1 of Picea engelmannii. Taxonomy (NCBI): domain Eukaryota; kingdom Viridiplantae; phylum Streptophyta; class Pinopsida; order Pinales; family Pinaceae; genus Picea; species Picea engelmannii. The sequence goes on along the minus strand of ML792444.1, from coordinate 209,898 downwards.
AAACCATGGGAGTCAGTGAGGTAGTGGTACATTCTTTGGAAGCACTTCTTCCTGGTTGGTCATTTGTGGCAGTTGATTCCAAAGGATGATTTGGGGGTCTTTCCATAGGATGGATACTCAAGAGTGATAGATGTGATAGTGTTTGGGGATTCGAATTGGGGATTAGTCTCATTTTATTCTCTGGGGATCTAGGGCGTGCCTTGGTGCTCATCAATATTTATGGTCCCTATGCTGAGCGGAAACGATATTGGGATTCTCTGGCCTTATTCCCTTGGCTTTCTCAGGCAGGGGCTATTTTGGGAGGGGACCTAAATTTTTCCTTGGGAGCGGTAGAGGTCTGGGTCCCTCGATCAACTCCAGATCCCTTTACTGTCTATGTCACACATTATCTTGATACCTTGGGATTGTTGGATCTTATTCCAGTTAAACTACAACCAACTTGGAGGAATTTGAGGACTGGTGATGCTAGAGTAGCAAAACGTTTGGATCACTTTCTACTGTCAGAGGACATGGTTGACTCCTTGGGCCTTGCCCGTCAATGGGTCACTAGTGGGGGGAAATCATATCACAGCGCGATTGTTTTGGAATTAAGGGGCAACACCCGACGCACACCCAACCCCTTCAAATTCTTCAAAGGTTGGCTAAAGTATCTTGAGTATTAGACCTTAGTTTGCAATTTGTGGGTTCCCATTGGACCTCTACACAACTTGCATGCAACAATTCTTTTTATAGAAAATCTAATGAAAGTTAAACATGATACCATCTCGTGGGCGCATGAGAAAAGAATAAAAGATGATGAGGAGCTTCTCTCTCTTGAAAATAAGACCTTGGACTGGCAGGTTGAACCTGATATTGGCTTCAGTTCCAGGGAAGCTAAGGAAGAACTTGCTCAAGTGGAACTTCGATGGAGAAATATTTTGGCTGACAAGGAAGCTTTATGGACACTAAAAAGTAGGGTTATTTGGCTTGATTATGGAGATGAGAACACAAAATTCTTCCATAATTTTTCCAAAGGTAGGAAATTGAATAGTACCATTTGGGGTCTCACTCAGAGGGATGACCAACTGGTCAACACTTTCTAAGGGCTCTCAACTTTGGGGATCTCTCATTTTAAAGAACTGTTCAAAGCTCAGTCGGGCTCCTCAATCGGGGAAATTGTGAAAGAAACCAGATTCTTCCCACATTTTGTGGAGGAAGAGGAGAGGGATTCACTAATGGCTCTGGTCATTGAAGAAGAATTACTAGCTGTGATGAAATCCTTCCAGAAAGGGAAGAGTCCAAGTCATAATGGATGGCCGATTGAATTGCTATTGTTTTTTCAAAATATGTCACCATCTACATTTTCCTTTGCTTGAACCTCCATTTGGAGCTTGGTTTCAAGAAGCAAACATCATTGTACAACCAAATAAGATGCTGAATATTTTCCCACCTTCTCCACCTTCTTCATACTCCAATGCGAGTGAATTTTCATATTTAATCACTACAAGTTTAACCTAAGATTGCATTGATTCCCCCATGTCATATAAAAATCCAATCCTTAAAGCCTCCACCTATTCTCTAACTATTAATGGCAATTTCAACATCATTTCAATACTTCAATGCAATTTTTGTAGCCTTTGCCTAGCCTTCCTAGATCTTAGAACTCTTCACAAAGTTCACTAGCTAAACTTGAAACCTCATCAATTGTCAGCATTAGAATTCCATCCATTGTTAATATTGTTTTCCATAGACCACCTGCATGAAATGACCTTAGAGATATTTTTTCAAAGAACAAGTGCCAGAATATGTTGTAGAAGAATTCTTAAAGATTTCTTCATTGAATAGATGAAGATTCCAGGCCTCCAAAATAATGCGTCTTTCTATAATCTTTGAAAATTTCAAGGCTGAGGAAAAAAGGTTTTGGATTTCTCTTCATGAGCTGCAAGTACTCCTAAAAATAAGCATCTATTTTTGCAGAAATATTTTCCAGGGCACTCTCATAGCTATGCAACATGCAATCTACAGTATATCACATAACCGGGGGAGACATGTTCCAGTTATTGCAAAAAAAGAAGGAAATATTTTGGATCACACTCAGAGTTGAAGGAAACAATGACATCGAGATGCAAATTATAAAGGCCCAATGCTACAAGGAATACACCATCTAGATTTGTAAGACAAAGAAGATGCTTAGGATATTATTTTGTGCTTAGATTTTATTTATCAAAAGAACCACCTCCATCATTCATCGAACTTGCAATATTTGCTTCACACAACTTCTTAATTGTTTTTATGCTTCTTCCAACTTGGAGGGATCATTACAATCCAATGTGCTCAAAATACACAATTCCCTTGTGGGGAGTTTTAAAACCTCTCATTCAAGTGCCTTCCTTACTTCTTCTTACAAAACATTCCATGCCTTACTATTTTTTCCCTTTTGTAAGCCTCTTAATTGTAGTTTGATTGCCATGTTCTATGGAAGAATATGATCCAAATTTATAAATGGAACGAAATGAGGTACAAAGTTATAACAAAAACACAGAGATACAATGAAAATTGACTTATATTAATAAATGAAATGTGTTGAACTATAAAAATGCAGAATGAAACAAACTCACTCAAATGGTGGTAGCTATGAGAAAAGATGTGGCGGCTACGTACATTCGCCAGAGCACATTACAATGAGGCTGACATGCCTTTTTATCATAAAGAAGTAATGAGGAAACCATAAACATAAAAAAAACCTAACCCTAGGAGATGAAATACCAAAAGGCTTGTGGGCCCCAATGGGGTTAGTTGGTACACCAACTTCCCGGGGTTGTAACTTTTGCATACGATCTTTGTTTGATGCGCTCGATAGCCCGGTGGAAAGGTATAGCTGAGGAGTACACATTACATTCGAGCTAGACTATGAATTCAACTACCAGATAGGTGTTTCCATGCCTAGAAAACATTGTTTAGGGCCTCATAACAGCCCCAGAAGTTTAGGACCCAAAAAAGTGTAGAAAAACTGTCAAAATGGAAAACTATACTTTGAGCCAGTGGAATAGGTGGGTGGCCACCGATATGCACCTGAATCATAATATGTTTTTGGAAAGAGAATTTGATAACCATACACCATTTTCTTCTCTTGGTGACATGGAAATAAAATATTTTTCTATAATATGTTCATAAAAAAATTGTGATTTAAAGTACACACAAATTATGTGGATGACTTAAGTTGTTTATTTCCTTGACAAACTCAGAGGCTATTTCAACAAAATATTGTCAACCACAATTATACTAGATGTTCCCTGACAAAGAAATTGGATCTTTCATCCATGATTTCCATAAAGAGTAGGTCTTGCCTTGTGGTATAAATAAATTGACTTACCACCTCTTGTATCTTTCTCGCGATACTCGCATCAAATGTGGAACTAGTATATTAGATACTACAAATTATCCAACCATTCAGTCATCAACTCCAAATATCAAGACATTTAAGTTTTCACAATCATAAACATCAATAGTGTGCATCCAAGGGAAACATGACAAAAGCCTCCCTTCAAATTTAACCATTTTTCTCTATACATCTGTGCATTTTCCATATTTAGTCCTTCTTTTGATGTGCATGAAATAATATCACCATTCACAAGTTAAATGAACAATGCACATATTGTTTAGGATTTGCAACAATGGTTGCGACCGCGATTTCTCTAATTATCACAAACCTAATGAAGAATATGAATGTAGCCATGTGAGATGTTAATAATATTTCTTTTATCAACATTTGTAATATCATAGATAGGGCCTTTTAATAAGATTTTATTTATCAACATTTGCAATATCATAGATAGGGCCTTCCGACTGATCCCAAATATCCATATTTGCAAATTTCATAATTATAACTAAAATGTCATCAGACAACCAAATGATTCATTGAGCCTCTAGAAGTGAAAGCCATATTGAGAAACATAAGAAAACGTGAGATTGAAGACGATGTATGAGACACACAAGAAATTAAGAAAATGGGGTGACAAACACATTACACTATCAATAGGAAATGTTGTAGACTCATCACAAAAAACATTGCTCCAACAAATATTTAGGGAGCGAGCTAATACTTGCAATCCAACAAATAACATGCATTGGTTTTTATGACCCTTCCTGCAAACATTTTGTTGTTCTTGTTCAATTTTAACTCCTCATAGTTCATATATGTCAAATGAACTTCTATCCAAACATAATTCAAAATATTCACACACTGCTTTCTCCATGTTCTCCATGTTATTGTCTAGTTCATATGAGACTTTGTTCAAATTCAAAATAAAATTCAAAAAAAGTCAAAATAAAATAAAAAAATTAAAAAACTTATGGTAATTTAATTAGGGATAACAGATTACATGGCACAAAAGGGATAGAAAAAAACTTTAAAAAACAACGTGAGTAAAAATGGAAGAAAAGAAAAGCACAAAAGGCATAGAAAAAAGCTTTAAAAAACAAAACAAAAACGTGAGTGAAAATTGAAGAAAAGAAAAGCATAAAAGCCCTTTTTGGATTTACAAACTTTTTAAGTTTTCTTACCATCATGTCGGCTGTTGTAGACTCATTCTTTACACTTTCAGACGAATTGTTTTCGAAAAGATGGAGATTCCTTTATACCCAATGCATTCGGGAGATCTGGAGGTATTTCATTTGTGCAATTACATTTCGAAATGTGGCTGCAAAGAGGGTTATTACGCTAACAACAAATGGTACTTTAACCTTCAAAGCGTATGGAAATGGGTTAGATATGCTGCCTACAGGAATGCCCAACACCTAAATCTCTGCATTTCCTCCAAAATGGAAGACACACTTTTCTC
>ML792444.1:182949-197970 GCA_009831015.1 Picea engelmannii | reverse complement strand
AAGGGTGGGGAGAGAGAGAGAGAGAGAGAGAGAGAGAGAGAGAGAGAGAGTAGGGGGAAATACACTTTAGCAATACTTTGCGGGCAAAATATTTATTGTGGTTTTTATCATCAACAGATTGGCATCTCCACAGGGAAATTTGTTTTCAACAAATTTAGAACTCAGAACTCATGGTTTCGTAGACCAAGAATAGTATATCAAGAAGATATAACTAGAATGATTATGCAACAGGGGGAAGTGAGATGATTTAATGGAAAAATGACCAGGAATTTGGGAATAACACATGAAAAATGTTAAGTATGAGGGGATTTATCCCTGTATGCATAATCACTCAACTAGAATTTTCTCTTTATTGCAAGTAGAAAAATTTATGGACTTTCTCTTTTAACTCTCAAATGGATGAAGAAAAGGAAAACATAAGCGGGAGATAACCAATTTATTTAAAAGACAACAACGAAGGTAGATAGAAAATTCAAGTACTTTCAGGGGGACATCGTAAGAGCTGTGTAATATTGATTTCTATTAACTAAAAATATCGTGCAGGAGTGTCACTATGGCAGAACTGATCCAACATCTTATTCTTTGACCAGAATCAACTAAAAGGCGAAAAAGCAATAAAAATCATGACAAAATTAAGATTACAAAATTTAAAATAGCGGAGATAAAATGACAGAAATGTAAAAGAAAAAGGAAATTGCTAAAAACAGAAAGCAGAAATCAAACTACTGTAAGTAGAAAAGAAAATAGCGAAAAACTAAAAGTAGGACTAGACTACTAGTACACAGAAGATCTAAACAACGTTAGAAATTTTCATGTTGGTCCCACATAATGTTTCAAGTGAGAACCATTAGTACTGTAGGAAAACAATTGCTCCTATAAATCCTTTAGAATGTAAGAGTTAGTATCCAGGGAAAAAGCAATTTTGAAAGGACCCAGAAATAACACTTGGAACTCTGAGGTAATTATCAGCCTTTTAACATATACAATTAGATCATCAAGATAGATATGAATATTGATCAATTCATCAAGAGTTATTTGTATAGGTATTTTGAAAGTGGTACTTGCATAAGAAAGTATACGTTGATAAGTCATGGTACCCCAATCAGTGATAAAGGTGGTTTTGTAAGCATTTGTCCCTTTTACCTCGATTTGATTGTAACTGAAAAGGACATTAAGTAAGGATATCATATGTGATCTTGCAATCTTCTGCAAAATCATTTCTATGTTAGGGAGTGGAGAATAACCTTTCATGATAGCCCGCTTAATTGCGTGAAAATCAACACAAAACCTTATATGTTGAGTGGCTTTCTGGATAGGGACCAAATTTGAAGCCCATTCAGAACACTTGACTGGAAGGATGATACCAACCTTCAAGATTTTTCCCAATCATTTTTGAATAATTGCTTCTGGTGCAGGATTGATAGGTCTTTGTTTTTTCCTAACTGGTTTTATGCCTTCCTTGATGATGATGGCATGATGTATAAGACCATGATCAAAACCATGAAGATCCTCATAAGACCAAGCAAAAACATCTTGAAATTCACCAAGTGGCTTGGTAAACTTCATTTCCTCTTCATCAGAACATTGGGCACCTATTTTAACATTCTTTGGAGCCTCGGGTGTCCCAATGTTCAAGGAGATGGTTTCACCCACCTTCCTTTCTAAATCCTTTTCTTTCTGTTTGTCTTTATTTACTACATCACTCAATGAAAATGAACTCTCAAGAGGATTCAATCCCTTAGGAATTTTGTCATCTTCTATGGATATAATTTCCTTGGGCTTGAGAAGTTCATTTTGAATGAAAGCATAAATGTTCTCATCATTAGGGAAAACCTGTCGAGATTCTATATTTTCAGGGATATGGGGATGATATAGAGATTGAAAAGTACAATGAGGCCTATGAGGCCAAATTTGTCGATTAGGAGAAGCTGCAAAGACAACAAACTGATTAGCCATTGAGTTCAATTCCTTCTTAACATGAATGTTGTTGAAAGATAATAGGTTCTACATAAGCGCCCAAACAGTTTGGGTGTATCGTTTCATCAACTTGTTGCTAGGAGAGTATATCTTGCGTACAAGGTTCACAACAAGCTCGGAATACCCAAAAATTAAGAAGTGACCACAACCAAGGTTATAGGCATTTTCAATGCCTAATAACAAAGCTTTGAATTCAGTGACATTGTTCATGCAAGCAAACTCTAACCTATAAGAAAAGTTATGAATTTTTTCTACAAGAGAAATCAAGACAATGTCAGCTCCATTTCCTTCATTTGAGCATGAGCCATCAAAATGCATGTGCCACATACCATCATCCAAATCAATTAGTTCCAAGGGAATGTTATCCTCGTCAGCAAAGATGGAATACACTCCTAGGTCCTCTTCAATATAGTTTACATTAGGCTGTGGGACACTCTCAATGTAAGGTGAAATCCTTCCCTCTCTAAGGACTATAATGTTTTTACCATTCCGAGGAACAGATAAATGTGTCCCGTCGAGCGAGAGGTATCCACCTATTAAGGTTTTCCAATCTCTTCCCAAGATTATTGAGTAATTTCTTACTGGCATATCAATTACCTGAATACTAAGGGTTGTCCTTATTTCAGGGTGTGCGCACAAAACTAAGGTCACATCCTAATCCGACACTCTTCCTTACCTCACATGTTGCTTCCTCATGGTGTTCCTCTCAAAAGTTACACCAACTTCGAGGAAATATATCTTTAGGCTGAAAAATATTTTCAATTGGGTTTCTAAAGGGAGGTGCAGAAGAGGATGAAGCTCCAGGGGTGAGAGGGGAGACAATCCCCTTTTGCTCATATGCTATCATACGATTGTTCATATATTGTACTAGTTGTAAGAGGGTGGACATGTCTATCTGTTTAATTGATTCTCCTTGAGGAAGACCTGTTCTTTCAATATGTTCTTCATACTCTAAACAAGTATGCAGAGAGGAATCAAGATTATCAATGGCTTTTTCCTCAAGCCTATGATAGTAAGGGGAAGGTAATGCATTGTAGTAATGCATGAAAGCAACTTGGTTCTAAGGTCGAATGAGTTCAAGGATCCGGTTGTATAACTTAGTGAAACATAAGTTGAGTGACTTGATGGTCTCACTATCCTTATAGGCGATTTTATTGTATTCCCATAACTTCTCGGCTAGGCTTTTGGATTTCCCATAAGTGGATTTGAACCAATAGATTAACTCCTTCCAAGTAGACATAATCTTAGGAGGAAGGTCAAAGAAATCAGCCGCAAACTTTCCTTCCAAGGAGTTGATGAATAAGCGCATGCAAGTATCGCTATCATTGGCCCCTATGTTGTGACAAACATTAGAAAATGCCACCAAGTGTTCGTTTGTAGTGACAGTGTTATTTCCCAAAAACCTAGGAAGATGTTCTTTGAATTTAGGAAGTGGATGAGTAGTAGGTGCTAGGTTAAGAGGAGAGGACACATGCCACAATGTGGTTGTGGTGTATTCCTCAAACTGGAAAATCCCATACTTTTTAATGACTTTAGTGTGATTTGTGGTAGATTGGATAGGGATATGGTGGCTATATAAGCTACCAATCACTGACGAAGATGAATACTGAGAAGAGGAAGTAATTTCAGTTCCACCAAAGCCACCACTAGATTCCATCTTGTGGGTGATAGGTGAGGGAAACAAAGACGAACTGGATGAATCAGACAAAGTTCTCCTTAGAGCACTTTGTTGGGCAGACAACACAATGTTTCTTCCTATTTCAACAACACGATTAATTTCGGGTGATAAGACTCTTCTTCTTTTGGAGACACATCTTTTGGAGACACAAGAGTCTAAGGACATCAAAGAAAGGCCAAAACTGAAGGAACAAGAAGTTTACTGTTGATTTCTAGGTTGTCTTCATCTAGCTTCCCAACGTTCTTGGGAACTAATATCTCGCTCAATTTCTACCCATGAATGATTAAGCTCAACACGGGTATTGGCAGTGTCTAAAATGGTGTTAAACAAATTCAAAGCAATGTTGGTATGATCTTGAAGACCGGGCTCAATATTGGGCTTCCTTGTAATAGGCACAGTCATTAATAAATAAAGCAGTCAAAGAATCAATATTAGAAAAAATAGATGTATCGATTCTAATCAAGCATAAAAATTAACTAGAGAGATATTGAAGATCACCCCAGTATGGTCACCAGATAAATGTTGAGGAAAAGATATGAAATGATCTTACTCAATCATTTTCAGATTATGCTTGGCTAAAGAAAAATAGACGGAAATATCACCCTATGTTTATAGCCATCAAAATTAATATCCTAACTCACAAGTATTGATTACAAGTGATTAGGATAGTCTTTTTATAAATAAAATCTTGCTGAAAAATTCATTATTTATATGATTTTCTGAATATAACAGTTGCTGAAATAAATATAGAGACAGAATTAAAGACACCAAGTCGATAATAAAGAAAGATGAGACATAAATAAATCCTTTATTTCATTCCAATTCATCAAAGAGTCATTCTCTTTACAAAATTTCTTGAAGAAGTTTTGGACCAAATTCAAACTCAGATGTCCCCGATGAAACATACAAAAGGACCTATGACAGAAAAAAAAATAAAAATATGAACTCTGAAAGCTGGATCAGCTTGCCACAGATTTCTTCCCACTCGACTCTGCACAATAGCCTTTGTCTGTCATGAAAACTAATTCACAAACAGATTATTAAAGATAGATCAACACCTCTGAAAAACAAGTGTCTGAGTGATGTAATTCAACCTTTAATGAAGTTGTTTACAATAATACCATGTTATCATAAAAAATAATTAGGCCTATGATCAATTAAGGAATTAATGAAAACTGAACTATCTCAACAGAAACTCAAAGAGAAAACCTTAGTATGCTTCTCCTTTTATTATCCATTTGTTCCTCCCTTTACTTTTTCTTTTAAGCAAATTAGAATTGGTTGAAGTAGTTGAACTACTTCATTAGTTAAGTTAACTAAAACTCAACCAACTTTTTAATTAGGGGGAAAAGTAATAAATCATAATAAGGGTTTTAAATAAATAATAACTATTAGGTGGGACCCCTTGTGTCTCTCTTTTAGCTCTTAACAATCATAACATAACTTAGTCAATTAAACAAAACATCCCTCCTTGTGACTCCCATCATCACATTCATGTTTGACAATTTATCTCATTGATATTCAAAATTATTTTCAAAAATATAGTACTCATATATAAAAAAAAAATACGTTGTCCAAAACTTTTGAAGTCAACTGTCATCAACAATAAATAAAATAAAAACTCAAAAACCATATTTTCCACTCTGAGATGCAATCTTTCCCTTGTTTTTATTGTCACCCCTTGATCTCTTTGAATCTTCCCTTGGTTATGTTGAGCCTTTAAACCTAATCTTGTTGATCATATGAGAACAATCGTCCCTCAAATGCATCTAGGAGGACACATATTTATCAGATCCATTGGAGGGTGAGGAAGGGGTAGCGGTGGATTTTCCTTTGTCAGGGGCATGGTGTGCCTCAGTTTTCAACCTTTTTCTAGCATGCGAGGACTGAACTGGTGAGTGGAAAGGTGCAGCTTGGACAATCTGATTGATAGGAGGGGGAGAAGGTAAAGACAAATTGGACTAGCCATGATGTTGGGAGACTGTCGGGTGGACAATCTCTTGCCATCCGTCATTTTCAGGAACCTCGAGTTTCAATGAGACATGAGGGGGCACGAAAATACCAGGGGCTTGTGGAGCTTGGAAGTGAGGCCTTTCAGGCCTAGGTTGTACCACTCCTTGCCCAATCCAATTGAAAAACACAACCTGAAATAGCTGGCCTAACTCTTGAGAGTTAGCATCAAAGTGAATGGTGAATATAGGCCTTCTAGGGCCCCTGTTCCAATTACCTCTTCCTCGGTTACCTCTGCCATGGCTACCTCGGCTAAAAAACATCATTCCTGTATGCATGATTGATTAGAAAATAGTTCCTTTTTTTAGCACCAAAAGTCACCTCTGGATTGCGGCAGAGATAAGCTTGATACCCATCAGAGTTTTATGTCACAGGTTAGTTATAAAAATGGTCAAATGGGCACAGTATCAAGAAAATATCATCTTAACTCAAAAAAATGGACTGGTATGCACAAGCAGGCGAGGTTTTAGTTTAACTTCAGTCAGTAGGTTGTAGTAAAGGTGAGTAAGAGGAAGACTTTGGTGAGAAAATGTAAAGGTCTGCTACAGACATCAGGTCTTCCAACAACCCAGGAGGAAAAAATTAAACACAATATCTTCTTGAAATTCAAGTCTCAAAGAAACTGAAAGGAATTAAAACAACACTATAATCAAACATTCATCATAATACAGTTACAATAATTCACGTGAATCAGTCAATCATGAACTCTTTCAACATCGGAGGGAAACAAGAGGGAGCAAGGAAATTGACTGTCATCAAACTAGAAATCTTAGATTACAGAGGCATAACCAAAGAACTAGAAGCTTCATTTAATAATTTACAATACAAGAGCTTTTCTCTACCATCGACACTAACAAAATATCAAAACTGAGTATTTATACTCAAAACAACTTGCTCCCTTCAGAAGAACACTCTGTTCATTGCATTCAAGGCTTGGCATTTGCATCTTCTTCGGTTAGATTGCACCTGCATTCTTCTGTCAGACAAAAGATCGGATCAATATGGGCTTCACAATAAAATCCATGACAGGGAACTTTCAGCTGACAATCTACCCTTCACGGCCAAATTTTCCGTGCTTTCCATTTATGCGGTGAAACGAGGTTTCAACCACCTTCTTCATTCTCATTAACAACGTTTATTGGGATCAGGATGAGGCCTGACACCCTTGAACGTTCCAGGCGAACTCATAATTCCTTTGAGTCAATTCTGGCGCCTCAAGGCCGCACAAAAATTTCTCTATGACCAACTCGGGCATTTTGATTCTTTGCACAACTCCTTTATTCTTTCCCCACGTGGCCATGGGTCATGACCTTGTGCTTATCCCATATGAAAACTCGATATTTATCATTTTAGGATTTTTCACTCCTGTCGCCTTCAAATATCCTGATGCTCAAAATCGCGAAACAGCCTGTCTGGATCAACAGTCAGATTTGCCTTGAAAATGATGGCCAGGATCAGTTGCTTGAACAACCTCAACTGTCAACCACTCGACATGCGCTTTCCCTTTCTTTATGTATTTTATTCCATATGACCATGGGCTATGATTGTGTGCCCAACTTTCGGGCATGTCGCGATTTCATGTTTCATGAATTCATGCTATGCTCCATGCTCAAACCTTCGAGTCGTGAAATCATGATCACTCAGATCCTGCGCCACACGTCTTTCTGAAATGGATGGCCCAGATCATATCGCAACTTCGCGTTTCAAAAGTTTGCATGACTCTATCCTTTGACTTCTCCTTCCCGCGATTCAGTGAAATGATGATCCTGCACCACGTGTCCCTCCCAGTACCAATGGCTAGGATTGGCCTCACGATTTCGGATCGTTGTCCGACGCTAAAATTGATACAACTGTATGATCCCGGTCGCTTGATGGCAATCAATCCGCTCCATCTAATGGCTCTCCATCGTTGAAAGTTGATCTTGCTCACTCACTTGATTTGAGTCCATATCAGACCACTCTAAGTGTTGCACTTAGTGCTCACGACTGCGGCCTATGAACAATTACTTGAATGACTGGCTAAGGGCTTGGGAAAATAAAAGGATCAGCGACAGAGGTAACGAGAGAAGTGATCGACCTTAGGGAAAAAATAAAGTCTTAGGGTCGACATTTCTCAGACAAGTTGCTAAGGAAAAATAGGTCTATCAAATAGGTGAAGGTAAACAGAAGAAAAACTACAAGACAAGAGGAAAAACTTACGATCAGGTGTGCAAAAAGAAGAAAAACACACAAAATTACAAACCTAGGTAGAAACCACAGACTCACAAGACCTTGACAAGTTTATGTGATAACATTGTGCTTCATAGGTGATGGCATGCTCCCTGCGAGCTTTCAAGAATGTGTAGTTTCAGTGCCTTTGCTTTGGGCTATGGAGTCTCCTATTAAAACAAATAAACATAAAACAAGAATGGTATTTACAATGGTGGGATGCCGACTACGGAGTTACAATTTTTTTTTTTTCCAGGAAGTGCCCATTTACAGGGCCACCAAAAACCTCATCACCCTCTAATTTTCCTTCTTTCATAGCAAACAAAGACTTCTTGGGATTGAGGGAGAGACCACACCTTCTACATTTCAAGAATACTTTTCTTAGATGAAAACAATGTTCTTTATCAGATCTGGAGAAGAATTTAATGTCATCCAGATAGATGACCACAAATTTATCCCTTTCCCTAATGAAGGCTATGTCCATGGCTCGCTGAAAGGTTGCTCCTGCATTCATAAATCCAAAGGAAATTTTGGCATACATAAATGTGCCCCAAGGAGTGGTGAAGGTTGTATTTTCTCTATCTTCCGGTAGGACAAAGATTTGATTGTAGCCAGAAAAACCATTGATCATGGAAGTCCTGGATGCACCTGTTACCCTCTGAAATATGTGTTCCATCTTTGGCAAAGGGTAATTGTCCTTCTTGGAGCTTTTGTTTAGATTTCTGAAATCCACACATAGTTTGATTTCTTCATTCTTTTTCCTCACTGGGACCAAGTTGGCCACCCATTCAGAATATCTCAAAGGGACAATGATTTGGGCATCCAACAACTTCTTTACCTCCCTTTCCATAATAGCCAACACCATAGGATTTATTTGTCTTAATTTCTTCCTAAATGGTTTGGCCTCCTCTTTCAATGGGATTTTATGCTCAATGATGGTTGTGTCGTATGTTTTAAGGTTTTCATAGGTCCAGGAAAACACATCAGCAAATTCTTTTAATATCTCAACATATTCGTCCCTCTTCTCCCCTGACATGATGCTTGACAACTTGACAAACTTTGGATCCTCCTCTGTACCAATGTTGCATTTAGCTACATCAACATCCTTAGTTGGGCCTTTAAAATTTACTGCCACATCATTTTCATCGAAAAATCTTTCTAAAGGAACTAGTCCCTTTGGAATGTGGTTTATAGGTAGCTGAACAATATGGTGATCAACAATTTTATTTAAAAACACATCAGCGTGAGGTTCACCTTTGGAGTCATGATCCCGATCAATGTGTAATGCAGAAAACTCATCAATGGACTCAAGAAATTTTCTGATTTCCAAATCTTCCTCGAACACCTTCCAATTCTTGATATTATCAGGTACAGAGGGCCTATTTCTCACCTCAACATCATACCTGAGCTTAGGTGGCAGTGGAATCCTGAAATGGCTCGCTAAGATAGCTAAAGAATCAACCATAGTATTTTCCTCTCTTGGAATAAATGAAATGTTGAAGGCTAAGAAGAAATTGTCAAATAGGTCCCACATCTCATTCCTGTAAGTCTCAAGCCTAGGGTTCTTGGATTGATAAACATTTTTGAGCTGATGAACAATTAGTTCAGCATCTCCGAATACTGCTAGCTCTTCAATCCCCATGTCTTTCGCAGCCCTTAAACCCAAAACAAGAGCCTCATACTCTGCCACATTGTTGGTAGCTTCAAATTCTAGTTTATAGGACAAAGGTATGGCTTCTTGACAAGGTGACAAAAAAACCACTCCGACACCAACACCTTCCTTAGAAGAGGCTTCGTCGAAGAACATCTTCCACACAGAATTAGTTGGGGGAGGTATTTTAGGAAATGAAATGGGTTTCTTTCTTATTTCAAGAGAAGCTTTAGGAATATCCATGAGTTGTAACAAACTAGATCCCAAATTAGTATCAAGTGCAACGATAGGATGATTGGTGGGGTCTGCTTAATCACCAATAATGTAGGCCAAATGAGCTTCTTTGTACAGTCTCCTATGCTCCCCTTCGAACAAAAGGATGGTAGCATATGTGAGGTCCATTTTCAAGGTTCCCCCAAGTCTTTTTATCCAAGATCTTGATAAAAGCATGCCGAACTTGGGAGGAACATCATCTACCATAATATCCATGACCACACTTTTCATGGGAAGCTAAAACAAGGTCACAACCGGATCTTTCATGACCCCAAGAAATTTCACCCTCCGAACACAGGGAAGGTAACATATGTGAGGTCCATTTGTAAGGTTCACCCAAGCCTTTTTTATCCAAGATCTTGATAAAAGCATGTCGAACTTGGGAGGAACATCAACCACCATGATATCCATGAACACACTTTTCATGGTGTTAGCACTCTGTAAATTCCCAGAGGTTGTAAATGGGTAGAAGAAATTTACAAGAGGTAACCTTAACCAACCACTTCGAAACTAGGATGTAGCCCTTCCAATTTCAGAGAGGGATCTCTATGTAAGATTTAGATTTGTTTGGATTTTCAGATCTTAGGCTAGTTAAAAAGAATAGTACCGAGTTGTTTGTTTTTTTTAATAAAATGGCTAAATGTCACTTACGCTTCCATTGGGCTATGGGGTCTGTTTTATAAAAATGGAGATCAAAGGACAATTTTTAGAAGATTCGTTTTATAGGGCAAGATAGTGCAACTGTTGGATTCTTTAGAAATAAAATGATGGACTGCTGAAAAGGTGAGATATCAGTTAAAAAAAAGAAGCAATTAAGAATTTCTTCGTTATAACATTAGAAGGAAAACATTTAAATTTGTAAAGATTAGGAACAGAGTACACGATGGTAAATTCTACAACTTTAATTTCTTTTAAAGATTAGATTAGAAAAACAACATGATAACTAAGAAAGAAAACTTTTTACGAAGATAGAGGAAACTTCACCAACATCTAACATGCAGGAATCCTATGAAATGTCTCTTTGTATTACTAGAATAACCTCTTGATAAAAATTACAATGATTACAGCTTGCTCAGGCGTAAAGATCAACCCTCATTACTTCAAATTTTGAAGTATTTATAATCAAATTTACAAACAACCCTGTCATCAATGATCATGACGTGGAAGATGCTAATTTTAACTATCTAGATAACAAGATACAAAAATATAGGAACTGATGATGATGTGTCAAATCTCTCATATTGATTTTGGGGAAGATCGTTGGTGAGTCATTCATATGAATTTGACTGCACTGTACGCTGACTTGGACGAGACATTTATCTTTACTCAATCAATTTGCACAACTCATCCCATCTTTGTGTACCGGGGATGGTAACTTTCAATAGCCGGTGGTAGATTTCATCCATATCTGTATACTTAGCAAAAGTCGACTTGGTGAGGAAAATGTACTTGATTTCATGCTGTATGTTGAGGTCAAACTGCAAAGTCTCCAAGAACGCTTTGCCTCTGATGCTGCCCTGTATCCCTGAGAACTTGGAACTGTCTTTGGCCACGGTGGCAATATTTTGCTTATAATCGGATAAGGTCATCAATTTATCATTTAGGACAAATAAGCCAGGAAGGCCCTTTTTCTATAAGGCCTCAAGCTTGTTAAAAAACCTCTGAACTCCAATGTCCATGTTCTGAGCTTTCTCCTCCAATTGCAACATTAATCCTCTTTTGGTCAACACTCTTTTGACTTCGAGGATAGTCTTTGTTCTGTCTTCAACTTTCAGGTTTTCAAGTTCTTCCTTGGTTTTTGAATTCATAAACTTGATGATCTCGTTAGCTTCCGAGGGAATTTCGCCCAGCTCTCCTCTTATCCTGTCAATGGCCTGCCTACTCTTCAACACCAGATCATGTTGCTCGAACATGATTTGCATCATGGGCCAAATTTCATTTATGCAGTTGGAGATATATGTCCAGATATTTTCCTTAGCCTTTGCTAATGTCTTACTTGTCACTGTTTGTTTCTGAAGCTATTGTATTTCCTTCTTGAGCTTCTCTGATACTTTTATTTTAATGTTGTATCTTGTTTGGTAGGAAGACTTGAGTTCCTGTAGACTTTCAACCTCCATTTTCAGCCTATTGATCTTTGTTCCTTCCAGAGTCATCTCCTCCATGGATTTTGCTAGATCCACAGTTGTCAATGGAGTTGCCAATGGAATTTTTGTTGTAGTGGTTGTTGGAACAACTACTGTACTGACTTCCGCAAAGGGAACTGCACTCAATGGAATGACTTCCATCGAGGTATATTGTTCCTTCTCTTTCAATAACCTTTCCAATTCTGCCTCCATTTCCTTTATCTGTGCGTTCTGTTGCATGATTAGCTTCAACAATTCCTCTTTCTCGTCTTCTGCCTCAACTATTTCTTTAGCTTGTGAATCCTCTGTTGGTGGAAATTTTAGCTTCTTTCTCAGATATGCAATGTCAACATTCTTTTTCTTTAGCATCTCCTCTGCTGCTTTTACATTCGAAGGATCATACCCAATCCTAAGCACCAACTCCTCTAAGGATTTTATTCTGTTATCCTTTGCAAAAGAGGATATCTTTTCCAACTTCAATTGGCTCTGAACATTGTTTAGAGATACCTGTAATTTTGCTTCCGTAGAGGAAGCATGTGCCAATGTGGAGAAAACCATATCTCCAGTCTGTCTGTGCAAATCCATTTGGTCAGCTGGATGGACTTGTTTGGTGTCAAAAACAATAGTTAAACTTTTATAGTCGGTGATCTCTTTGGGTTGAGGCACTTGTGCTTGCAGAAATTCCAAATGCATTCTTCCTTTTTTTGTGTCAAAAGCTGACAATAATTTGTGTTGTGTTGTGGAGGTTTGCTTCCAGAATTGAGCATACGTGTTGTTGGTCAACATCTAGTTCTTCTTTTTAATCATATCATATTTTTCGAAAATGTTCAGAGGTACAGATCCTTGTGGATTTTGGGTGGTCACATCTATATCCATCTGCTTCTTTGAAGAACAAGTGGACACCACCTGATGTTTTTCTTCAATCACTTTGGCAGAGTAGGGCTCTTCCTCAATAGACATGTGAGTAGTATGAGTGGTTTTGGGTCTTTTGTTGTATACCTGAAAATACTCTGTTGATACCTTAGTGACTGAAGGAGAGGCATCCTTTCTTGGACTTTTTTCCTTTGGTACCTGTGGAGTGGTAGTCTGTGAAATAGAGACTGAAGGAGATTCCTACTGTTCAGTATCTACCAAAGTATTTGCCTCCCACTCTGTCTAGTTCACATACTTTTCAATTTCTGGTTTGAGGGTGTGAGCATAAGGTGAACTTTTGTTTTTGGATCTCATCTTTGCAATGATCTCACTTGGATCATAATGCCAAATGAATCTGGTGCTGAATTTTATTTCCTTTAATAGTTTATCTGCCTCTTCCCCAGCATCTCGACTGTTGAAGATAAACAACCCTATTTGCCCTTTAATCCTCATCTGCTATTTTTTCTTTTGAGACACAAAATGAATGTCATCTGAGTTTATCATCTGACGAATATACTCCAGTGCAAATATTTGAACAGGCACATACTTGGGAAATTTGTATGGAGCTAGTTCACACCCATACACTATGATCTCTGTGTGATTCTGATATAGGAACCAGTGCTCGGTCTTTGCGAGATCCGAAATGTGCAGAACTCTTTGGATCTCCTTGTTTATCCTCGGTTCTGGTCTTCCATTGAGCATGCTTACCACTGGGTGATAAAACAACTTGATGAACTATTTGAAACTGAAATCAGTGGAGTTTCTTCTGAGCAACGATGTCCATAAAGTTACTTCTTGCAGTTTTCCGTCCTTGTCCATTTTGTGCATGAGAAAAGAAAATTTGTCTTCTTGATAGAACATAAACATGTAGGCCAATATTGAAGAATATTGGAACATGCCTTCTATAGGGAAAGTTTCCAGTTGCTCGTGCAGGTTTTGGGCCAAAAATCCGTTGTAATCAAACTGGGTGGCAACTTTCTCTTCAGCAGAGAAAATGGACAGGAAACCTAGGATAGGTTCATCCACCCATTCGTCTGAGAAGTAACCGAGAAAACAATACAGTGTTGAGATAATTTGGTTTCCCTTTTTGGAAAATATGGAGGAATGATAAGGAGAATTCTTTTTAGGAAATTGGGCATCTTGTGGGAGGAAAAGCTAAAAGCTTTGTGCTCTTTGGGGAAAAGACAGGTTCTGATACATTTCTGTCAGAATTTCAATGGTGAGGGGATAATGGGGTTCGAATCTGGGTACCTGCATCATTTGATTGATGGCCTCGGGTGTAATAAGGACATTTTTTTCTCCAAACAAAGATACTATGGCTCTCTGATCAAGGAGGTAGTGCGCTTGGTATTTGAGGGCGAATTCGAGAAAATGATGGACTTGGGGAAAAAGATACAGAGGGAAATTTGACTCCTAGAGCCCAATTTCATCACTCTGATCGATGAAGGTGTCTTTAAACCATGACTGTAGCTCAGCGAAGTCGAATTCAAACCTGGTTTCTGAGATTAAATAGTCTTTGTCTGCTAATGGGATCCGGTCGAGATCAATAGGAGGTGGGAGAATTGGATTTTCCTCCACATTTGAATTTTTACTTTTGGGTGCCATTGATTTCCACCGATACCTACACACTGAACACATGTTAGTAGGCAAAAAATATGGCTGGATGAGATGTTGCAGAGGCGAAGGAAAATGAGTCTCTGATACACAGGGAGTGTGAGTGGAATGCGAATGACCGAAACAGGGTTGGAATTTAGTGAACGGGTATCCGTTGGGCGAAAAAAAAAAAAAGGATAGGTCAGGTGAAGGACATCCAACATGTGTACCCGATCGATGTGCAGAATGGTGATTGGGAAATAAACGAAAAAGATATGACCCATAACGATTAGATGGAGGGGACATGCTGACGGGGTCATGAAATGGGACTTGCAAGGGGTGGTTTTGGGGTGTGACATCTCTAGATGACGGTGGTGAGTTGGAAAAATGGTAAGCGGTAAATGTTTGGAGTGGGGAGGTAAGATGCAATGAGATGATTCCACGTAGGGATGGGGCCCTCCTGGACACTGCTTCATTCCGGACCACCCCCCCTCGTTAAAGGTAGAAAGGTTTGGGGGTTTGAGATCTCTTGTTGACCATTGATCTGAACAAAGCTAGATCAGTCGTTATTCCAAACACATTCTTTAACCATCATG
>ML792444.1:159437-182515 GCA_009831015.1 Picea engelmannii | reverse complement strand
TTGTGGACCATCCATTTGCACGTTGGCGGGATAACTGTAGATCTGAGCGCACACTTTCATCACTTTTTCAGACCCCCCCCCTCGACATTAAAGGTAGAACGGTCCCGGGGGGGGGGTGTCCAAAAAATCATAAGAGTCGTAGATCTGGGTGCCAAAATATTAGTCATAGATCTAGGCTCGATCTTTAATCTTCGGGGCACAATTCAGTATATGAGACAAAACTTAGGCTTAATGACCTTTTTATGGTTTTTTTGCGCTGCTTCCCTTGCTTTTGTCACCCATGGGGTTAGAAAAAAATTTCACCATCAAGATCATGCATTTTTCATCGATCATCTTACATATTTTATTGAAGAGAAACTAACTAACCTCTGTCCTAACCTACTCATTTGCACCTTTATCCCAGCTTAGACTATTGGGATAAGAAAATACTCTACCTTGGGGCTATTTGACAAAGATTAGACTGTTTAGTCAAATTTATTCACTAGCTAACCTAATTACTTGGCTAAGATTAGACAGTTTAGCCAATCTTATTCACTAATCCTAATTACTTAAATTTAAAATAATTGGCCATGTTTAAACTGTATGGATCAAGTCATTATCATTTCATGGGTCTTTATCCATTTTACTTTATGCCCTCTTTTTATTTTTCTCATTTTTTATTTATTTTTTCTTTCATTTCTTTTTCTTTTCTTTTCTTTTTTCTTTTCTTCTTTCTTTTCTTTTCTTTTGCATAATGCAATATTATCTACAAGTAAAAAACACTAAAGGAACAAAATTACAATCAACAATTGATCCTATAAATTATAGGGTTATAACACATGGGAAGATGAAACAAGGTCACAACCAAATCTTTGATAACCCCAAGACATTTCACCCTCCTTTAATCAAAAGAATACAAATCATGATAAGCTTTTGTGATTTATAATCCAAGCTCTTCCATAACAGTTTTGGGCATGAGATTATGAGATTCCCCTGAGTCCATCAAACAATTATGCAACACGTTGTCATGTATGTTTAGTGATGTATAGAAGGGGGGAGATGAGTCATCTTTATCTTCTACCATAGGACCTAATATGAACGCTGGATTTTTGTCTTGGAGGTTTACTAAGTCTATGGAATGAGGAGATGGTTCAAACTGCAATAGATTAGAGAGGGATTTTTTGAAATCTTCGTGCTTGACAAGCTCTGAAAGGGGTATAGGGATTTTGATCTTCTAAATCTTGTGCTCAAAGTTTAAGGAGGGAGGGGGCTTCAAAACTTCTCTCACCTCTAGGATGAGGTCTTTGGCTACTGGCGAGGGGTTCCAAGCTTTATTTTCTTTGCTGTTGTTTGTTGCATTTTTAGCAGGCTTCTCTACTTTGAGAGCTAGATCAGGGACGTCAAACTTCCCTTATTTCTTCTTAGACCTGAGGTTATATTTATTTGGACTATTATTAGATTTTCCCCCCTTACTCAGCTCATTTATTTGGCTGTCTAATAGAGAATCCTTGTATGCAGATTGAGTCAAATGGGGAAATGGGGAGGTGTCTCCGAGACAATGGATCTCAGGATCAAGCTCTTCTTGCTCCCCCTCCCTCATAAACAACAATATTATTATGAATGAGTCTAGATTTTCTTATCATCCCTATCTCTATTTCTGGGCTCTCTTGGAAGTATCTGAGGGGTGTTATTTGGTCTTCTGAAGTTGTCTCTGTTTTCATCATTTTGGGCATTCTTATAACCTTGTTTTCCTTCAAACTTCATCTTCTCTATTTCTACAGACAGGGACTTCACCATCTTGGTCAATTCATCTACTTGAGGGTGAGATGTAGAAGAACTAGAGGTTGAGGCTTCATATATTCCCCTTCCTCTATCTTTGTCAACTTTATTCCTAATTCTGTCAACTACCAATACATTAGATTCTACTTCCAGGGATGCATATTGCATGTGATCCAAGGAAGTAGCTCTTCTCTCTCTAAGGAGGAATAAATCAGGGTCAAAATCACTAACATACATGATTTTGGCAGAGGCTTCGGTAGGCTTTATCTCAGCAGGGATTTTATTGTACATTTTATTGAATCTTTTGGAGAAGTCAGAGACAGATTCTCCCTCCTTTCTCTTTAGGGACCCGAACTCTGTGATATAATACATAAAGTATTTTTTATCCCCCCACTGTCTCAATAAGACATCGTCTAGAGCCTCAATCCCAGCAATAGATCCAGGGGTCAATCCCATAAACCATTTTCTAACCTCACCATCAAAACTTTGGACAAAGACTCTCATCCAGACATCTTCGTTTTCAATATTCAGGTTGTCTGCATAACTGTAGAATGCAGCAAGGTGTTCTTAAATAGTTATGTTTTCCTCTCTAGTGAATTTGGGTATATACTTTAGGTAATCTCCAACAGGGAGGGAATTCATGGGCTGAGGTAAGACTAGAGGGGCATATCTAGTAGCCACTATGTCATCCATTATGTTTCTAGGGGGATTGGCACCTTCCATAGGGATAATAGGTGGAGGATAACTAGGAGGGGAAGGGGTTCAAGAAGGGGAAACTGGAACTGAGATTCTAGGAGGAAAGGGAAACAACAAAGGAGTTGAAGAAAATGCTATAGGGATTGAGGGAGCAGAGGTTTCTTTCTCTGTAAATCCAGTAACTATAATATGAGGAGGGGTGGTAAAGCCTAGAGTGGGAAAATATTCAGAGGTCCTGGGTCTAAACCACAGTACAAATTCAGGGGAAATAAGAGTGACAAAGATTTCTCCCTCCAATCCAAAACTAGGAGGAGAAAACTCAACAGGAACAATCCCAAAGTTTAAAGTTCGGGAAACTTCAACATAGGGTATAATAGGGAAATGGAAAGCATATATTGGAGTTTCTATAGGAGGATATTAAAAATTGTCTGAAATACCTAGTTCAGCAGTAGAAGTACCTTCTCAGAGGGCCTTTCCCTTTCTTACAATTTTCTCTAGGCCAGCTTCAGGTGTTTCTAAAGCCAACTATGGAGAAGACCTCGTGTGTCTGACTCTAGAATCCATGGCTGAAACAATGGAGTCACCAGTGGATTCACCTCAATGAAGTCTCCACAGTGGATTTTCCAGGTGCACAATAGAAACCTTTGATGTACAAAGTTATGATGCACCTTCATAACCCGTAAGCTTTGTCGTTCAATCCCAGGGAAAATCTTCAATTTCGTCCCCAGAAACGGCGCAAGAAATGTTAGCACCAGAAGTCACCTCTGGATTGCAGCAGAGGTAATCCCGATACCCATCAGAGTTTTATATCACAGGTTGGTTATAAGAAAGGTCAAATGGGTGCAGTCTCTAGAAAATATCGTCTTAACTCAGAAAAATGGACTGGTATGCACAAGTAGGTGAGGTCTTATTTTAACTTCAGTTAGTAGGTTGTAGTAAAAGTGAGTAGGAGGGAGAATTTTGTGAGAAAATGTAAAGGTCTTCTACAGACATCAGGTCTTCCAACAACCTAGAAGGAAAAAATTAAATACAAGATCTTCTTGAAATTCAGGTCTCAAAGTGTTACAGGAAAATCCCCTTGCGGACAAGAGGATTTCCTCTTGGATACTAGACCCCTATAACCAGGATAGAACTGTGATAATGTGGACACTGACATTCCTTTTCATGAAGCTAAACTATTCAAGGAAGAAGAAGAAAGAAAGGTAAATACCTTTACTGACTTTTTTCCTTGCTCGATCTAGGCTGATCTTGATCTCCAAGTTTTTCAGAAGGTCCTGTAATGCAATGAGTATAAAAAACAATACATACTTCCTACTCTACCACGATTAGCTTCATAATAGATTTATCAAAAGAAACAAGTTCATGAAAAATACACAAACTTAAAGCAAACAAGCCAAGAACATATTTATATTAATGAAAATAAAGCAAAGTGCTTACAACCATAGATGTAGATGCAAAAAATTCACCAAGATCTCTTTGTCTAGACCCTTTCTCAAAATTTCCATGATCAGAATGAATGTAAATTTCATTGATAAATCTCTCTTATGAGATCATAAGTTTGATGCCTCTAAACTGCCATATGCTTTTACCATGAGAAGGCCTCCTTATATAATCTTGGAGAGACCCAACAACCTTAGAGATTCTAGGGATAGGTTGAGGATATTTCTTCTTCAGTTGTGGATCCTCCCTAATATCTAGCCTTGACCTTATATTTGAATCCATTTGATTTCCAAGATGAAGGGGATTTTTCCCTGATTTTCCTGAACAACCCAAAATTTTCTCAAACATGCCAGCACTCCCCAAAAAGGGTGTACAGAGTGTTGCAATGCTCCCCCAAAGGAGGGTACAAAGTGTTGGAACTCCCTAACAGTGGGAAGGGGAGCGCTACCCAAAATTCCTTCAAAAAATCCCAACACTCCCCCAAAATGGTGTCCTGAGTGTTGCAACGCTCCCCCAAAGAGGGGTAGGGAGCATTGGTACTCCTTGACAATGGGTAGGGGAGTGTTGCCCTTCAAAAAACATTTTTAAGTGGTATTTTCCATGGAAAATTCTTTCTACTCATCATCAAATGATTTCTCCTTCTTAAACTAGTCTTTGAAGGTGTCTCAAGTGTCCTTGTGATGTCGTTCGAGACACGACATGGGCAAGATGAATGTATGATGTCTACGACACTTGCGACACTTATGGCTAAAAAGTGACACTTGCGATACTTGTAATGATGACAATAGGTCATAATTGAAGTGAGTAATTTTTATGTGTAACATATTTCCCCCCAAAGTACGAATTTAGAAGATGAAAATTGATGACTGAAGTACTTTGTAGAATTTTTCGAGCAAGGGTCTGGACTCGGAGAACCTGGCAGAAGCTGCACACAACCATCAAACAAATATTATTATATGTTTCAAACCCAAGGCAGGCATACCTATGTTTGGGTGATAAAGACTTGCAAGGTATGGCCGCCATAAGATACACTGCAGATCCATAATTATATTAACAAAAAGTATAGCCACCAAAGATATAATGTGGATCTATACTTCCATGACATGAACTGATCGTAGCCACGAAAAATACACAGTGTATTTATGAGACGACAAGACATAGGCACATAGCAATACAAAGTGGATCTATGTGACAGTATATTTGTCAATATTCAAGGGAAACTCCATCTCAACCTGGGCAAAGTACATATCAGAATGATCACTCAACCCAGGGCCTTCTTACCGATCCCGATGCAGTACAAGTCTAACCATGTGAATAGATGTCCTAATGTCAAACATGGCAGAGACTACTTGATTACCGATCAATGAGGTAAACTGTTAACAAGTACGAGGTAAATCACCATTGGTGGTGTCAATGATTCCCAAGGTACCCTAGTACATTCCAACGAATGTGAATAAATGAGCTGAATTCAAACATCTGTGGAATCACCCGATCAAGGATCAATGATGTAAACCCACTGTTGGAAGCGAGGAGGCCATCCATTGAGGCATGTAGGTCCCAAGGTACTAACTGGTTTCTAAGTCTAGTTCTCGGATAATGTGTTGAAGTCGACAGGAACATATTCGTTGCAATAGGGCCTTGATGTATCCCCCATCAATGACATGAAACTATCACAGAGATGTAAATTGGTAGATCAAATGAACATGGACTGACACAGGTGTTGAAATAGGAAATTTTTGATGGTTGACTCTTGAGGCAAATACTTCCCTTGAACACTGAGGCACAACAGTAGAAACATGACATGGACCAAAACATGATGATGCAATGGATACTGTGACTTTCATCGGGTGACTCAAAAGAGTAAGCAAAATCATAGGATTGTTTTAGTGTAGAGGTTCATCGGATTAAAATGCTTGCAAATACATAGTGTCGTGTTCAACGAAAACCATAAGAGTGACTTGTGATGTTTTCAAAAACTGTTTGGCTTCCTTCCTTCAATTTTTTCCCCCATCTAGATATATGAGTACCTCTTTTTAATTTAACAAACTTGAGGAGGGTAACATATGCTCGATATAACTCACCTTCGGTAAGTCCCTCTTCCTTTGTTTAACGAACTGGAAGAAGTAAGGTTTCAGTGCCACATGGGCCCTTCAATGTATGATTGTTTAACGAGTCCAGAGAAGGTAAAATCGGTGGTTTTTCATATTTAGAGAGTCTGAAAATGAATTAAAGATGACTCCAATGTTGTCATTTTTCATAATGTTAGTCTCACGAGGCCGAAAAAGAGATAAATTATCACTCAAAAGACACCCTTTCAAACCTTTTAACGAGTGGGAAAGGAAGCAAGATCAGTCGACAATCTTTTCACGTTTTAGAGAGTTTGAAAAGAGATTAAAGACGACTCTAGGGGGTTTGTTTTTCCTATAAACTTTACGAGTCTGAAAAAGTGTTAAAAGTCTACTCGGTTACATTCTCATGTTTTTTTGAGCACGAGAAAGAACAAAGACTAAGCTCGGTACTCTTCCCCCAGCTTGAAAGCTAGTGGCTTAACTCGAGAATGATCATCGAAGGCTGGAGACATGCCCCCCAAGCTTCAATTCATTCACCGAATTTGAGGTTGTCACCAATTTTTGTACTAGATGGAGAAAAAGGATAAGGGTGGATGAAATGAAGGTTCAAATATGAGACCTAACGAAAGACTTGACTCAACATCTACGAGATTTGACAAAAGACTCAACCTAGCAGGAGAGGTGATTGTTTAATTTTTTAACAAGCTTGACACAAGAAAAGAACTATGGTCAAGGCTCTGAGTTGAATCCCCAGATTTCTATTTCATTTTTTAACGAGCTTGCTACAGAGAGGAAAACTATGCTCGTAGCTTCAGTTTCGTTTTTTAATTAGCTTGCTACAGATAGGAAAACTATGCTCGTGTAATCTTATTGATCATGGCTTTGAAGAGGATAAAGCTTTGGAAGGACACCATGTCAAGGGACAAAAATCGGTCATGGCTTCCAAGAGATCTTCACTGGATGGAAGAATAAATATCCGGAAGGAACACACGTCGAGGGTCACATCAGGGGTAAGGAGATCAGGCTCCAATAGCCCTACCGAAGAGATCACCATGTCAACTACCGGATCTAAGTCATCGGAAGTTGAATTCATGGGATATAACACCACATAATTGAACTGTGGTAGGGGTGATACCGACTGCATATAAGACCTGTTTAGGGAGGTCATTGGGTTGATGGTCAAGTCAGGGCCAACAAACGAAAGTTGATCAATAGTCACCATTATTCCATCGTGCGAGAAATATATTACACGAAAAAGAGTGGACACAATAGCTTTCATGGAATAGACATAATCCTGCCCAAGGAGTAAATCGAAATCCAAGGGGTCCTGGACTACCATAACATCAATGAAGACAGTTTTTCATCTCAAAGTTACGGGAAACTGAGGAAGGATCCCTAAAGGGTGACTAGTTCATCTATTAAAATAAAATAGAGTTTGGGTAACTGACACAAGCTGAGGATAACCCAAAGCTTGCCAAGAAATAGATGACAAAATACTAACAGACGAACCTTCATCTATCAGTGTCTGAGGAATGACCCATCCACAAACTTGTATCGTAATCTTGAAAGGAATGTGGGAGGGAAGACGAGGTCTAGTGAGCACACCCCAATCAAAAAGTATGGCCTCATTACTTGGAGGGGGTTTTGCGAGAGAAGGAGGAATGCCCCCCAACACAGTAGATTTTGTATCAACGAGAAAAACGTGGGAAAAATCAGGTATAGTCTCTAGTGGGAGAGTAGGATTGATTGATAACGACATCAAATAGACCACTTGGGTTTCATTCTCCAAGGGGAGAATGGGGTCGAAAGGTGGAAACAGATCGATCGCTTGGGTTGCACTCTCTAACGGGAGAGTGGGATCGACCGAAGATGGGATGAGATCAACCACTTTGTCAACTGGTTCAACTAAGGACATGACTAGATTGATGACATGAGCAACTGGACTAACCAATGAAGGGACCAGAGAAACCACTTTGGCACTCATTAGAGGAGGAGTGGGATTGACCACATTGGCACTCTTCAGATGAAGGGTGGGACTGACCAATGAAGAAATTGGATCAGTCACTTGGGTTTCACTTTTTAGATAAAAAGTGGGGTTGATTGATGATAGAAATGGATCAACTACGTTGGTTAGTGGTTTAACCGAGGATGAAACTAGATTGACCACCTGATCAACCAGACTGGCCGGGGATGGAACTAGATTGAACATTCCATCAACTAATGATGGGTTGGGGGAAATCTTACGATAACCAGTTGGAAGTTGAAGCTTTTCCAAAAGATAAGAAGCCTCATCCATACAAGGACAAAGGTGAGAATAATGATCACCTTTGCATAACATGCAAGGAAATTTGACATTTTTCTTCTTTTTACCAACCTTAACATCACTAGTTTTCGAGGTGTCACCAGCATGTCCAATAGAGGCCGATGACATGGAGGACCACATTTCTAAGACCTTAGGAATACCAGGGCAATCTCTCAGAAAATGGTCACCCTTACAAAGACTGCAAGGGAATTTGGGTTTCAGATTCTTCGTTGTAGTCTTATCGACCTCACCAACACTCCCAACATGATTAACAGTATTTGGCTTCTTGGATCCAACATCTGATGTAGTTGGAGGCTTGGTCCCTTTCTGGTTCTTCTTCTTCTCTTTTCGTTTCTTCTTCTTCTTATCAACCTAGCTACTCACTTTAGATATTTCACTATGCAAAGAAGGATAAATGGAAGGAGACTTGATGTGCAAAGAAGGAGAAAGGTTGACATGAGGTTGATGTGTGGGTGTTGTGCTTACATATGAAGCACCTGCATTCGAGATCACCGAAATGGAAAACAACCATACCAGTAACCCAATTGTGAGACCTGGAAGGCTCAAAGTAGCGATGTAAGGAGGACCAACATTTCTGTAAGAAAGAAAAACAAAGGTTTCCTCTGGAAAAGGGGTTCCTTCATTGGTCATTCCGGGAACTGATGCCATAAAAAATAAAGATCCAACCTAGATTCTGCTAGGTAGGACAAACAACACATGCTAAAAATCTAGTAAGAAAAAGAAGCAAACAAAACCTTCTCACAATAAGCACACTAGTTGGTGATGAAATCCAACGTCACGAGAACAAATTAAGAATGGGTTGATATAGAGCGGGTGGAAAATTACGTTGACGACTTGCTTAATGGACTTACGCCTTGGTGCAAGCTCCCACACATAATCATGGATATACCCTCCAAGGATCTCGAGTGAGTTTGGCCAACGTTGATTCTAGGTACCGTGAAGACTTTCCCCTCTAGAGTCACCTTGTGTAAAGACCCTAAAGAGATAGGTCACTAAGGTTACCAGCTACAACAATGATTCCTAGGGAAACAATCAACAGTCTGATCCATGTGCAAGGGTAGGGTATTGAGCCCAAAATCAACTTGAAAGGATTCCACTCATCATTGTGGGTATACCTTCAAGCGACCCCCATAATACGCACAATCTCTACACCAATACCAACAAAGAAGGGTGAGTAACTCTACTAGTCTCAATGCGACCTCAGGTTTGACCCTTGTGTGAGAAGGGCTTCCCAGGACAAAATGTAGCAATTGGATTTCACCACTCCCTAACTCAAGATTCTATGTTCATTCATAGCTTTGGAAAGTTATCTTTCACACCTATTCCAAACCCTACAACTAATCTAATGTAGGTTTGCTACCAGAAAATATAAAAATGTCTAATCAATATTTTAGTTTAGCGCTTTTTTTTAATGTTGTTGTTACTCATAAGGAAAATGACGTGGACAATATGGTGTTTTGACCGACTCGAAAGTGATGAAAAGAGATGAATATACAATATTTTCACTTTGATGAAAGCTATACTACGAGAAGGAGAAAACATTCATCATTACAGATGCACAATGTCCCCAAAAATGCCAAAAAACATGCAATCCTACTACTTCAAATGCAAGCTAGTTTCACTACTCAAAAACAATAATGCATTTATCTTCTTTGTTTGATTCTTATGTATACAGAAATTAAATACAAAACCTTCAATGCTCCACTAATTTCAATCAGGAGAAAGAGTCCTATGCAGATGCAAAAGACACGGAGCAAAAGGGCTACAAACAAAGCATGCACTCAAGGCAGTGAGGTATGAAAGAAAACAAGAAGAAACTTGTTCTAACAAACAAGAACACAATCAAGGATTCTGAAACCAATCAAGCATTCAAGAAACACAATAAAATGTGAAGAAGAATCCAATAAATGATAGGGAGAAAGAGAAACCACTCAAAACAGTCTTGACAAAAACACAACTAGAAAAGGCAATTTCACATTTCTGAAAGAGGTTTCAAGCTCCAATCAAGAAAAAAGAGAGTGATAATCATAAAAAACCATCAAAAACCAATCCAAACAACTTCAAAAACCAACCACAGAGTATGGGTGAAGAGCTCTGCAAAATAGGCTGCAAAAGACTGAGAAAAAGAAGAGAAAAACTCTCAAAAAAGAGACTAGCGCTCCCCCAGAAGGGTGCACAGAGTGTTGCAATGCTCCCTACAACATTGTAGGGGAGATTTGGTGCTCTGGTATGTCCTACAAGGGGGCGTTGGTCCTCTCATAAACTTAGAAAAATAGCCAAACAATTGCAAAACATTCAGCCAGAATGCATACAAAAAGGTGAAAATGCTAGTGAAGGTAGGAGAAGGCTAATGGATCATAAACACATAGAAAAACTGATCTAAAAGGTGGGAAATTGGTAGGGACAAACTAAGGAAAGACAAATAGGATCCCTTCCCCAGTGGAGTCTCCAATTTTTGTTACAGGAAAATCCCCTTGCAGACAAGTGGATTTCCTCTTGGATACTAGACCCCTATAACCAAGACAAAAAGGTATTAATGTGGACACTGACATTCCTTTTCATGAAGCTAAACTATTCAAGGAAGAATAATAAATAAAGGTAAATAACATTACCAACATTTTTACTTTTTCGATCTAGACTAATATCGATCTCCAAGTTCTTCAGAAGGTCCTGCAATACAATGATCAACAACAACGAAACATACTTCCTACTCTACCATGGTTAGCTTCATAATAGATCTATCGAAAGAAACAAGTTCATGAAAAA
Source organism: Picea engelmannii (assembly GCA_009831015.1). Lineage (NCBI taxonomy): Eukaryota > Viridiplantae > Streptophyta > Pinopsida > Pinales > Pinaceae > Picea > Picea engelmannii. Next base: position 171,463 of record ML792444.1, on the reverse strand, counting down.
TACACAAACTTAAAGGAAATAGGCCAAGAACATATTTATATTAATGAAAACAAAGCAAAGTGATTAAAACCATAGATGTAGATGCAATAGTTTCACCAAGCTCTCTTTGTCTAGACCCTTGCTCAAAAGTTCCACGATCAGAATGACTATAACTTTCACTGATAAATCTCCCTGACGAGATCATAAGTTTGATGCCTCTAAGCTGCCATATGCTTTTACCATGAGAAGGCTTCCTTATATAATCTTGGAGAGACCCAACCACCTTAGATATTCTTGGGATAGGTTGAGGATACTTCTCCTTCAATTATGGATCCTTCCTAAGATCCAACCTTGACCTCAGATTCAAATTCAACTGATTTCCAGGATGAAGGGGATTTTTCCCTGATTTTCCTCAACAACCCAAAATTTTCTCAAAAAGGATAGCACTCCCCCAAAAGGGTACATAGAGCATTGAAATGCTCCCACAAAGAATGGTACAGAGCGCTGGAACTCCCTGACAGTGGGAAAGGAAGCATTGCCCAAAATTCCTTCAAAAAATCCCAACGCTCCCCTAGAATGGTGTACTGAGTGTTGCAACGCTCCCCCAAAGAGGGGTAGGGAGCGTTGGCACTCCCTGACAGTGGGTAGGGAAGCGTTTCCCTTCAAAAATAATTTTTAAGTGGTATTTTCCATGGAAAATGCTTTGTACTCCTCATTAGATGATTTCTCCTTCTTAAACTAGTCTTTGAAGGTGTCTCAAGTGTTCTTGTGATGTCGTTCAAGACACAACATGGGCAAGATGACTATATGATGTTTGCGACACTTGTGTCACTTATCGCTAAAAAGTGACACTTGAGACACTTGTAATGAAGACAATAAGTCATCATTGAAGTGAGTAATTTTTATGTGTAACACAAATAAACTGAAAGGAATTACAACAACACTATAATCAAACATTCATCATAATATAGTCACAATAATTCACGTGAATCAATCAATCATGAAATCTTTCAGCATCAAAGGGAAACAAGAGGGATAGATGAAGCTGACTGTCATTAAACAAGAAATATCATATTACAAAGGCATAACCAGAGAACCAGAAGCTTCATTTAAAACTTTACAATATGGGAGCTTTGCTCTACCATCGACGTTAACAAAATATCAAAACTGAGTATTTATACTCAAAACAAATTGCTCCCTTAAGAAGAACACTCAGGTCATTGCATTGAAGGCTTGGCATCTACATCTTCTTCTATCATATTGCACTTGCATTCTTCTATTAGACGCAAGATCGGATCAGTATGGGCTTCACAAGAAAATCCATGACAGAGAACTTTTGGCTGACAATCTGCCCTTCATGGCCAGATTTTCCATGCTTTCTATTTATGTCGTGAAATGAGGTTTCAACCACCTTATTTGTTCTCATTAACAACATTTATTGGGACCGGGATGAGGCTTGACACCCATGAACGTTCCAGGCGAACTCATAATTCCTTTGAATCAATTCTGGTGCCTCGAGGCTGCACAGATCTTTCTTTGTGACCAACTCGGGCACTTTGATTCTTTGCGCAACTCCTTTCTCCTTTCCCCATGCGATTGTGGGTCATGACCTCGTGCTTATCTCATATGAAAACTCAATATTTCTCATTTCAGGAGTATTCACTCACCTTGCCTTCAAATATATCGATGCTTAAAATCACGAAACGACCCATCTGGATAAACGGTCAGATTTTCTTGAAAATGACATCCCAGATCAGTTTCTTGAACAACTTCAACCACCAATTGCTTGACAGGCACTTTCCCTTTCTTTATGGCTCTGCTTCCATATGACCATGGGCTGTGATCATGAGCCCAACTTTTAGGTGCGTCGCGATTTCACGTTTTGTGAATTCACGCTGTGCTCTATGCTCAAACCTTCAAGTTGGGAAATCATGATCACTTAGATCATGCGCCACACATATTTTTGAAATGGACAGCCCAGATCATATCGCGACTTCACATTTCGTGAGTTTTCATGACTCTTCCCTTTGACTATCCTTCCTACGAGTCAATGAAATGATGATCCTGCGCCATGCGTCCCTCCCAGTACCAATGGCTAGGATTGGCCTTGCGATTTCAGACCTCTGTCTGACACTAATCTTGATGCAACTGTATGATCCCGGTCTCCTGATGGCCATCGATTCACTCCATATGATGGATCTTCGCTGTTGAAAGTTGATCTTACTCTCTCTCTTGATTTGAGTCCATATCATACCTCTCTAAGTGTTGCGCTTAGTGCTCACGACTACAGCCTATGAAAAATTACTTGAATGACTGGCTGAGGGCTTGGGAAAACAAAAGGATCAACGACAGAGGTAATGAGAGAAGTGATCGACCTTAGGGAAAACAAAAAGGCTTAGGGCTGACATTTCTCAGACAAGCTGTTAAGGAAAAACAGTTCTATCAAACGGGTGAAGGTAAACATAAGAAAAACTACAAGCCGAGAGGAAAAACTTACGATTGGGTCTACAAAAAGAAGAAAAAAAGGAAAAATTAAAGACCTAGGAAGAAACCACAGACTCACAAGACCTTGACAAGTTTATGTGATAACATATTTAACAACCATACATGAAAACTCCTTAAAAATATGAAATAGATTTTGTCTCAACAACATATCATATCCATGCAATCCAATCCATACAAATTTTTTAATTGTTGTCAATGAGTAGGGAGTGAACAAAAGGTCATGGGATAAGTGAGGGGTTTGTATTGAGCGAAAAATGTTAAAATGAGAGGGAAAAGAATCATGGTTACTGCTCCCATGGAGCAACCCTTCTCACTCCTCCGAGAACGATCGCTCCCACCAGGACCTTCTTCCTCCTCGGCCCAGAAGAACTCAAAGGTTCTTCTGACCCCCTCTCGGGAATCCTTCGTACCCATAGTGACTCTTCCACTCGCGCGATCCTCCTTTCCTTGGTTATCGGAGGATCAGCTCTCGCGACTTCGCGAGTTCAACAATTGAATACTAGACTCTCGGATCCCCGAGACCCGATGTCTTTGGTCAATGCTGACCTTCCCTCGGCTGATCGGGACTTCGCTTTATCGCGACTTCGCGACTCACGTCACTATACCTTCGGGGTTCCAACCTCCGAGATCCGAAACGCCGAGATGCCGACAAACTTGCTATCTCGCCTCTTGCTTCCTCGCCACTCGTGAGACCAATCTCTTGACACTTCAACTCCCGAGATTCGGTGTCCCGAGATTACCTGCTACGTCACCCGACTATGACCCACACTATACACGAAATTGTCGGGACTTCGCTTCTCGCGATCTCGCGATCTCCCCTTTTCGAGAAGTAGGATTTTTCCCTCGCGAACTCCCGATGCGTCTGATCCACGAGTCGAGTCACACTCCTTGTGATCTCGATCGACGACTTCTGTCCAATCTGAGCTTTGAACTTTCTTCCGTCTACACTGTAGACTTCACGTCCACTTTTCCTCCTTATGCAAATCCCGAATAAGAAACGTATCTCCATGAGACCCGTCCGCCAACCCGCTCGCTTCTCCTTGCAACCTGTTCGCGAATGTTCTCTCCACTGCTCTTTGACTACTTCTAAGGCCTATCTTTCCTGAGCTTTCACAGCTTCTGAGCTTCTTCTGGAAACTCCCTGCACGCACTCCTTGCAGATGATCTTCAACCACGTTAAGTGTTGAGGACTTCTGACCCTGCACACTCCAGCAGCAGCAGTCTATCAGTGTCTTAGCTCAGAATCGCAACTCTGAGACCTCGTCTAGCCTACGCACGTCTTGCACGACTCTATCTACCCAAAACACTTCTGGGTGAACAAGAACAAGAGTTTCACTGCTAAGCCTCATCAACGCACTCTATGCGGATGAATTCAACTGCACTCTATGCAGGAATCTCCTGGCTCAAACAGAGAAACAATTGAAACTCATTTCCTCTTTCTCTCAGATTCCAAACCTGCCATGAAATCACATACGCAACATATAGAACAAAGGCATAACAAGAAACAATTATGCAACAACATAATATCAACAACACCCAGAGAATAACCACAGCCATGGAATTGAATCAAAGTCTTCCTTCTATTAATTCAATCTGTACATGGGTGTTCTCCACAAGTTCTCTGCTTACTCTCTTCTTGCTCCTGTTTCTCATATGCATGCTAATGCTACAATGATACAAAGGAGGGTGTCTATATTCAGTTTTCCCTCTCGAATTCTACAACTATCAAATCTACAATTAATTCTTATCTATCTTTACATTAATTCTATTAAATGCCTCAGCTACTAAGGATGTGAGCTTAAAGGCTCAAGGTCCATTACAATGTACAAGTGCGCTTCATCACATCAACGCATTAATGTTTGGCGCAACATATCAAGGTGTTTCAAAATTGGTGCTAGTGCTGCCCAGCTGTTCTTTCTTTCTCCTCGCGCGGGCTCGCTTGATGAGTGAGCGATGCTCCTGCATCATACTCCTCGGCTCAAAATATTTCATGGGCTCCTGTCCATGAGCTCCTGCACGGTGTGCCCATGTTTCTGTACGACTGCTTCTGTCTCCCAGCTGGCATCCTCCACTGGGTGATTCTTCCACTTCACTAGGTATTCAAAATACTGCTTTCTCCTGGTCTTCCTGCCTACTCTTTTATCCAGTATGCACTCCATCTGAGGCTTTTGTGCAACTGGTAATTGTTTCTGCCACTGGACCACTGGTTCCTCAGTTCCAGCTTCCGCATCATCAGCCCTGTATGGGTATAAGTCCGAAATATTGAAAACCGGAGATATCCCGATGCCCTCTGGCAACTCAATTTCATATGCATTCTCCCCGAATTTCTTCAGGACTCTGCATGGTCCGATCTTCTTCATCTTGAGCTTGTTATATGTTCCCCTCGGGAACCTTTCCTTCCTCAAGTGCGCTAGAACCATGTCCCCAACTTCAAACTGAAGTTGTCTCTTTCGCTGATCGGCTCTGCGCTTATATTCTTGATTGGATTTCTGCAGTCGCTGCCTCACCTCTGCGTGAAGTCCCTGCATGGCCTCAGCGAATTCTTTTGCGTTTGTGCTGCTAGTTTCAGCCTGTCCTGACTCCCTGAGCTCAGAAACTCCCCTTGGTTGTGTCCCATACAAAATCTGAAACCGACTCTTCCCTGTACTCCGATTCACTGAATCGTTGTATGCAAACTCTGCCTGTGGCAATATCTGGTCCCAACTGTTGTGATGCTCCATCACTAAGCCTCTCAACAGATCTCCCAAACTCCTGTTAACCACCTCGGTCTGTTCGTCTGTCTGCGGATGGTAAGCCGAACTAAATGCCAGATTAGTTCCCAGCTTCTTCCATAGTGTCCTCCAAAAGTGACCTATGAATTTCGTATCCCGATCCGAGACTATGCTTCTCGGCAATCCATGCAATCTAACAACCTCTTTAAAAAATAAGTTTGCGATGTGGGTCGCATCGCTGGTTTTATGACACGGTATAAAATGTGCCATCTTCGAGAACCGGTCTACCACCATGAAGATGGAATCCACCCCTCGATGTGTCCTCGGCAACCCCAAAACAAAATCCATACTGATTGCCTCCCATGGCCTCTCCGGTACGGGCAATGGTTGATAGAACCCTGTGTTCTGCTTTCGGCCCTTCGCATGTTGACATATCCTACACCTGTCAACAAATTTCTTTACATCTGCTCGCATGCCTGGCCAATAATACGATTCGCTCAACTTCGCGAATGTCTTGTCATGTCCAAAGTGACCTGCTAAGCCTCCGCTGTGTTTTTCTCTCACCAAATTATCCCTCATGGAGCAGTTAGGTATGCACAACTGATTGTCTTTAAACAACAATCCTTCCTGGATCATATATTCCAGCCACGGACTCCGATCCCTGAGAACTGGATTCTCAGCCGCTTCGTATGCTTCTCTGAAATCTGCATCACCTGCATACATATCTTTCAGATTCTCAAAACCCAATGTTTTGACTCTGAACTCCTGCAGCAATAAACATTTCCTTTTCAAGGCATCAGCCACCTTGTTAGCAGTTCCTGAAATGTGTTTTATAACAAGCGTAAAATTTTGCATGTACTCTACCCATTTCGCATGCTTCTAGTTCAACCTCTCCTATTGACTTACAAACTGCAATGCGTGATTATCGCTGTACAACATAAATTCCTTGGGTATCAAGTAATGCCTCCACTTCTTTAATGCCTGTATAATGGCATAAAACTATTTATCAAATGTGGAGTATTTCATCTTTGCATCATCCAGCTTTTCGCTGTAATATGCAACAGGTCTGTCATCTTGACTCAGGACCCCTCCAACAGCATACCCACTGGCGTCACATTTCACTTGAAATGTTTTCTGAAAGTCAGGCAACACTAGAATTGGTTGCTCTGTTATCTTTCGCTTCAACAGATTGAAGCTCCTTTCAGCCTCCGCTATCCAGTGAAAAACTTTATGCCGCTTCTTCACTGTATCCATCATTGCCGCACTAATTCCACTAAAATTCCGAATGAATTTCCTGTAGAAACTAGCTAAACCGTGAAAACTCCTCACCTCGAAAACATTCCGGGGTGATGGCCAATTCCTGATTACCTCCACCTTCTCAGGATCCATATTTAATTCATTTGCCGAAATTACAAAACCCAAATAAATGAGTTCTGTCTGCATGAACGAGCACTTCTTCAGATTTATCAGTAGCTTCTCTTGCTTTAGCTTCCTCATCACAATGGCCAAATGTTTCAAATGCTCAGCCCTGGTCTTACTGAAAATCAGTATATCGTCCAGATACACGACCACAAATTTGCCAATGAATTCCCGCAGAACTTCATTCATCAGCCTCATGAATGTGCTTGGCGCGTTTGTCAAGCCAAACGGCATGACCAACCATTCGTACAAACCCTCGTTTGTTTTGAATGTTGTTTTCCATTCATCTCCCTCTCTCATCCGAATCTGGTGATATCCGCTCTTGAGATCAATCTTCGAAAAATAATTTGCCCCACTCAGGCAATCCATCAGATCGTCCATTCTCGGTAGTGGAAATCTGTATCTGATGGTGATCTTATTAATCGCTCTGGAGTCTGTACACATTCTCCAACCTCCATCCTTCTTTGGACTTAGTACTGTCGGAACAACACATGGACTCATACTCTCTCTCACTAGTCCTTTGTCCAGCAGATCCTGTACCTGCCTTTTGACCTCCTCATTCTCCTGAGGTGTCAACCTGTACGCAACTTTGTTTGGTAAACTTGCCCCGGGTATGAGGTCAATGTGGTGACTCACACTCCTCATCGGTGGTAACGAACGAGGTAGTTCGTCCACGATGATATCAACGAACTCTCCCAGCAGTTCCTGAATCTCCTCTGGCAAGTCATCCACTCTTGTGCTTGTCAGGACAATTCTCAGTTTTCTGACAACAAAGAATTGTGGATCTTCGTTCTTCTCCATCTCTGTGAGAAGTTCCTTCCCACTCATGAGAAGTATCGTGTTGGTTACCTCCAGCTTCACTTCTTTATCTTTTATCGGAAGTAATTTATGGAGTCTCCCATCCTTCTCCAGTGTATATGTGTTCATCTTCTCGTCATGAATCACATTTCTGTCATACTGCCATGGTCTACCCAGCAATATATGACACACGTCCATGGGAATAACGTCACACAGAATCTCATCATGATAATTCCCAATCTTGAATTTAACCAAGCATTGTTTAGTGACACTTACCCGGTGTCCTTTCTATAGCCACGAGACTTTATATGGACTCGGGTGCTTAGTCGTCTCCAGCTCCAGCTTTTCCACCATCTCGGTCGAAACGAGATTATCGGTGCTCCCACTGTCAACTATGACTTTGCATTTCCTGTCCTTGGCTGTACAAGCCATTCTGAACAGTCTGCTCCTTTGCATTGAGCTTTCCACCTCCCTCTTGGGTGTCAAAAGAGTCTTGTGCATCCCTAGCGATCTTCCGCTGTCTGTATCTTCTGACTCAGCATCACGCCTGTGCGCCTCAGTGATGTGAGTTTCTCCTCTGTCCGACTTCCTGTCTGGACAGTCAACGGCTTTATGTCCGTCTTTTCCACATGTAAAACATGTGATGATTCCACCACGGCCTCTTCCTCTACCTCGGGTACGAGGAATAGCGTTGGCGTTAGCATATCCACCACCCTGCTCTGTATGCTGCCTCCTCGGCTCAGCATATTGCTGCCTTGGTTGTGAGGCTCCACCTCTCTCAACCCTACCCTGAGGTTTCTGCCACTCCTCCTTGGGCTTCTGAAATTTTTCTTGGGCAACCGCCTTGCCTCTGGGCTGACTCCTACCTCGCCCTCGCTGACTTTTCTTGCGGCTCAGCTTCTCTTCGGCTTTCAGAGCCATCTGGTAAGCATATTCCACCGTCCTGATGGTTAGCATGCTTAACTCATCCTGAATGTCATACCTCAGGCGATTCAGGTATCTTGCCACCTTTTCATCATCGCTCTCTCGATGACCAGCTCGAATGTTGAGCCTATAGAATTCCTCGGTGTACTCTTTCACTGTCATCAACTTCTGTCTCAGGTTCTTCATGCGCCTGAACAGTGTGATCTGATAATCTCTGGGGATGAACTTCGCTTTCATCTTGGCGATCATCCAATCCCAGCTTTTGATCTTCTGTTTTCCTTTGCAGCGTCTATCAGCTTGCAACTCGTCCCACCATAAGGCTGCATGTCCCTTCAACTTGGTAACAACATGTCTTACTTTCTTATCCTCTTCGATATCCTCATAATCGAAATAGGTGTCGAGTGCTCGGATCCAATCCAGCAACTCTTCTGCATTTAGACTCCCCTCATAAACGGGAATGTCCATCTTAGTCTTCGAGCTCATTCTGGAAATGGCTCTGATCAACCGCTCCGTTGATGCGTCTTCTGCTGAGATCTCTTTTGCATTGTGTCCAGCTTTCTCTTCTACCTCAGAATCGCTGAACTCTACTGCACCAGCTCCGCATCGTTGAGTTGTTTCCATTTCTTCGAGTCTCACCCTGAGATCTCGTATCTGTCGTTCCATCTCTGGATTTCCTGCCGTCCTACCCCTTCTTCGGGCATCCCTGTCTTCTTGATCAGGTGACTGCCTTTCTCTTCTTGGCGTCATGGTGTACTTCTGTCTCTGCTTCAGAAAGCAAAGACTCCAAGCTCTGATACCACTCTGGCGCAACCCTTCTCACTCCTCTGAGAACGATCGCTCCCACCAGGACCTTCTTCCTCCTCGGCCCCGAAGAACTCAAAGGTTCTTCTGACCCCCTCTCGGGAATCCTTCGTACCCAAAGTGACTCTTCCACTCGCGCGATCCTCCTTTCCTTGGTTATCGGAGGATCGTCTCTCGCGACTTCGCGAGTTCAACAATTGAATACTAGATTCTCGGATCCCCGAGACCCGATGTCTTTGGTCAACGCTGACCTTCCCTCGGCTGATCGGGACTTCACTTTATCGCGACTCGCGTCACTATACCTTCGGGGTTCCAACCTCCGAGATCCGAAATGCCGAGATGCTGACAAACTTGCTATCTCGCCTCTCTCTTCCTCGCCACTCGTGAGACCAATCTCTTGACACTTCAACTCCCGAGATCCAGTGTCTCGAGATTACCTGCTACGTCACCCGACTATGACCCACACTATACATGAAATTGTCGGGACTTCGCTTCTCGTGATCTCGCGACCCCCCCTTTTCGAGAAGTAGGAGTTTTTCCTCGCGAACTCCCGATGCGTCCGATCCACGAGTCGAGTCACCCTCCTTGTGATCTCGATCGACGACTTCTGTCCAATCTGAGCTTTGAACTTTCTTCCGTCTGCACTGTAGACTTCACGTCCACTTTTCCTCCTTATGCAAATCCCGAATAAGAAACGTATCTCCACGAGACTCGTCCGCCAACCCGCTCGCTTCTCCTTGCAACCTGTTCACGAATGTTCTCTCCACTGCTCTTCGACTACTTCGAAGGCCTATCTTTCCTGAGCTTTCACAGCTTCTGAGCTTCTTCTGGAAACTCCCTGCACGCACTCCTTGCAGATGATCTTCAACCACGTTAAGTGTTGAGGACTTCTGACCCTGCGCACTCCAGCAGCAGCAGTCTATCAGTGTCTTAGCTCAGAATCACAACTCTGAGACCTCGTCTAGCCTGCGCACGTCTTGTACGGATCTATCTACCCAAAACACTTCTGGGTGAACGAGAACAAGAGTTTAACTGCTAAGCCTCATCAACGCACTCTATGCAGATGAATTCAACTGCACTCTATGCAGGAATCTCCTGGCTCAAACAGAGAAACACTTGAAACTCATTTTCTCATTCTCTCAGATTCCGAACCTGCCATGAAATCACATACGCAACATATAGAACAAAGGCATAACAAGAAGCAATTATGCAACAACATAATATCAACAACACCCAGAGAATAACCACAACCATGGAATTGAATCAAAGTCTTCCTTCTATTAATTCAATCTGTACATGGGTGTTCTCCACAAGTTCTCTGCTTACTCTCTTCTTTCTCTTGTTTCTCATATGCATGCTAATGCTACAATGATACAAAGGAGGGTGTCTATATTCTGTTTGCCCTCTCGAATTCTACAACTATCAAATCTACAATTAATTCTTATCTATCTTTACATTAATTCTATTAAATGCCTCAACTACTAAGGACGTGAGATTAAAGGCTCAAGGTCCATTACAATGTACAAGTGCGCTTCATCACATCAACGCATTAATGTTTGGCGCAACATATCAAGGTGTTTCAAAATTGGTGCTAGTGCTACCCAGCTGTTCTTTCTTTCTCCTCGCGCGGGCTCGCTTGATGAGTGAGAGATGCTCCTGCATCATCCCAGAAGACACACAATCAACTGTAATGTAAACCAAGGAACATTTTACTGTAATCCATCCAAGAAACTGCGATTTTAAACGGTTACAATACATAATTACCTTAACTTTAATTAAATTTTAGGATCAGGGAGTGAAAAATAGATATGGGAAGGTGAGGGGATTGTAATTAGAGAAAAGTAAAATAATGGTAGGTAAAGAGATAGGATATTGTTCATAAAATTAATTAATTAATCCATAAAACCATTCTATATCAAACACAAAAGATCCAACACCAACCAAATAATCACTTTGATCAATTAAACAACTACTGTGTATAATTCAATAAATTATGTGTAATAACTTGCTCACTATTCACAATTAAATCTCTAACACAGTGTCATCAAAACAAGACAATATGTCTTGCACAACAACCTGTCTAAGAGTTTTGTTTCTTCTCATTTGTCCACTTAATGTTTTAAAACAATTTCTAAATGCACACAGTCACTTATTTCTATTAGAAAAATAGGACCGTGGAGCAATAAAATAAAACAAATGCGGAAACAAAACACATAAGATACACAATACAATAGAGACACAGACTTACGTGGTTCACCCAGTGTGGGCTACATCCACTAGAGAAATTTTCAGGTCCTTCCTTTATTATTATCCATCATATGAAGGGATACAACCTACAACAAACCCATTGTAACTTCCTCTTCTTTCTCTCATAGTCTCCTATCTCAAAATACAATATTTTCCATCCACCATAACCGCAATACATTTCCCTCATAAAAGAGGGTTGCCTTCTAGGGAAAAAAACCCTAACATAATCTATATCGTTAGATCTGCGACCTTATAATGAACGGTCCATATTTACAATGAAATTACAATATACATTTACAAGGCAAATTTTCCTTTGGGGGCTTCGCTCCCGAACCCCCGTTGGGGGCCCGCTTGCCCCCAGACCCCCCAGCCAAGGGGATAGCCCCCCTGGACATCGCAGAGGGGGTACCCCCCTCCGCACTCCCTTGCGTGGAAGAGTGTACATACTTCTAAGGTGTAAATACTTCATAGGGTATAAACACGGCTGAAAGTAAAATATCTCTGAATCAAGAAGATAATCAGGCTCCACAACCAACAATCTCCCACTTGGAGACTGATCTCAACAACTCCACCGCTGCTATATATGTTGGACTCTGAACCTTCTTGGACCTGGAAAATTTCTCATCTTCATCTTCATTCTTG
>ML792444.1:140402-150550 GCA_009831015.1 Picea engelmannii | reverse complement strand
ATTTTGGATATAATAAAATGCATTGATGGATCTCTCACCTCTTGTGTATGTCTATCTATATGTCTATGTGTTCTTCTATATGATGTTGTAGTGTGTATTCCTTCGTGTAAGGATCTACTAGTAACCTTATCATACTTTCCCTCAGACTACAATAGTGGTTGAAAATGTAATATTTTGATGTATATTATTTGAGGAGTGATGATTGAATATTGTTCAATGAGAAATGATTAAGTATTAGAAAATATCGGATCTAGTGTTCTAGTAAATAGATCTATTGTTCTAGCAAGCAAAACTTGCAACAAAATATCTAAGGAAAAAGTAGAAGAAGAAGAAAGAAGATTTGGTGAAGGTAGAGCTAAAGCATAAGTAGCAAAAATAGAGTAGATCTGTCAAAAGAAAAAGTAACGAGCACATAGTAGATATGGTGAAAGCCATTTAATCCTCTATGAACCTAATGATCCCAGGAAAACTCCTCACTTATAATAATTTTTTATGTAAATCATAATAACCTTTCCTTCACCTTCACCAAATCCATGGAAAAACCATAATTAAACACAATGAAGCCAAGGTATATCGATGATTCCTCCCTGAAAAGAATCCACACTTTTAAGTTAACAATAACTAATGATGACTTAATGATTTAAATACTAGTGTGATATTTCACTGATGTTGGTCTCTCATTATATGGAAAAAATAAATATATCATTAAAATAAATATTCATAAACTTGTACCAATATTTAAAATATAATTTTTAGAATGGAAAGGTCAAATTTCATCCCAAATATATCATTTTGTCTTGTCCCATCTATCTTACCTTTTCTTATATTTCCTTGGTTGTCTCATATCCTCTTGTTAGGAACAACTCAACTTGATTCTATCATCTCCTCCCAACTCCAAAATGTATAATTTTTTAGCAAATACCCCTTATCCACTTGTCTACTGATCCTTTTACCTAAAGGTACTTGTTATAGCCCTAAAATGCCCTATTCATGTATACATGGCCTTGGCCCTCTTGCTTGCATAATTTGCCAAATCATTGCTGAGAAGCTATTATAAAAAAACATTTTTTAGAGTATGTACGCACCCTGCACCACTATATCCCGCATACATACTCGTGTTGCATGCTTGAAAACTCGCGTACATATGCTTTCTACACACTAAACAACCCACCTATTCTTGCAAAAATTGCAAAAATTAAAAAGTTGTAAGGAATTCGGTGAAATTCACAGGATATTGGAGGTTTCCCAACCCATTCACCTACTATATCTCGTCACCCAATAGAATAACCATCCTTTTGTCATATAAAAGGAGGTGTTGAGGTCTCATTTCACATCCAAGCATAAGAACAGTGAAACTCTACCCAATTTCACTCCCCTCCTTTCCCAAGAATTTTCAATCTTTTGCGAGTAACTTCCTCGACATTCCCTCATTCAACCCTTTTTTATTTCATTCAATCCATTCCCCTTCCTTGAGGAGATAAGAACATTCTGGGAATAGGCCTATTGAAAGTGTACTTGGAGCATTGCAAAGAGGATCCCAGACCAAGTTCACAGAACAATGGCCGACACGGATTGTAAGTTTCAGTCTTTGCTTGATGAATAAAATAATCTCTTTTCCTTGTCCCAAATCATGATGTTTTATGTATTCTTCTTTGATTTATGTATGACATTTGATATCGAACCCTAATTTATGAAAAGAATTTGCAGGCTTGTAGTCCTTGTTTGCCTATATTTGGATGTAGGTTAGCCTTGGGAGGAGACTTGTAGTCTTTGTAACTATAGGGAGATCATCACTAGACGTGGGATAAAAGGTACAGTTACCTAATCTTATCTCCTATTTCTTTCTTTTCATTTATTTTGGTATGTTTGGGGTAGATTAGAAACTAGATTGACTTTTAGACGATTATTCGCTTTGTCTACATCTTAAACCATGGTGTGGTTAAAGGGTGGATTTTCTCGCTAGCAGAACTGGCAGCCATATTAGGGATCTCTCTAGGGTTTTTTAGGGGGTTTTGGGTTGATTGATTGGTTTTTGTTTTCCTTTCTAGTTTCAGTCAAGTTCAGTGAGTATTTCAAGGGGTTCTAGTCACCTCGAAGGTGCATGCCAGTTGTCCCTTCCCTGTAAGTCTTCCTTGTATTTTTATTTTTGAAAATACCCAGAGGTGTACGCACCTCGCTTTGGGTCAACTCACGTACATATGTGCTCTGCATAGTAAAAAACCCACATGCATACGCAGGCTACTGATGCAACAACCTGTGTCTCTATTTCATGAAAGATTTTTGATAAAGAGGGATTTTTCCTCTTTCCTAATAGAGGTTGAGACTTCTCAGGGCTTTCTTGAATCATCCAGTGTCTCTATCTATGGCCATAACTTGGGTATAGGTTCTGATTTACTTGCTTCCTTAGTCTTCTTGTGTTTTCTCTAAAAAGGTTTTGAGCAAGCTTTAGATCTGCCTTTTGTTTTCTTGGTTGAATCCCCGCAATCCATAGTGGGCTTAGTGTATTTACCAGTCTTGTTTCAATTTTATTTTTGTCCTTTTTTACTTACTTTGGAAAAAACAAAATTTTACTTCAATTTTTTCTCTCTCAAGCAGTTCAAAAAATACAAAAGAACTTCATTTTATTGCATTTTAATTTGGTAAAGTAGTTAAAGTTGTTGTTTTCAAAATGCAAAAGAGTCTTTATTTTCAAGTTCTTTTGATTTCCTGAAAAATAAGTAGTTTCTAGTCAAGAGAAAGCAAGTTTTAGGGTTTCGTCATTTATAAGATCTTGAAATATCAGTTGGAAAATTTGAATTTACAAAGAGATAGTTACAAGATTTTCTTTTAATTTCAAAGTAATTTTTCTTTCAAGTACTTTAAATTTCTCTTTCTTATTCGTCTCTTTATAACACCATCAGTTTCACTAACGTACCTTCTGTGTAAATCAAGCCTTGAAAATAACGCCTAATCTAAAATACATTAGAATTTTCTGTTTGTAGGGTTCACAAACTAATTTAGGATTTTAGGGCCTTGAATTAGGTTTGGAGAGGAAACTCTTCAAGGCCACTTTAAATCAAACATTAGAGTCTAAGTTAGGGACTTCTTTAAGTCCAATGTCGTAAGAGTTAGCCGGAACCCCCCTCTAACATAGGGGATAAACACTAGGTTTCATGAGGAAAGGCAGAGGAGATAACCCCTCCAAAGTTGGACTGAACGTAGTGGAGATTGTATATTGAGGGTCTTTGTCGAGACAAATGTTGATTGCATTTTACTATGGAGCTTCATGGACCGTGAATCCGTTTGAGAGCCTCAGTTGTCTTCCAGACTATTTTCTTTTGATACCCTTGAAGGGATTCAAAATTGTTATCCTTCTCATTACGATCTTCTTGATTGTCAATTGTACCCACCTGGTAAATGACTGCGATATGGAAACCTAGTTGCCCATATTTTACGGACATACACAGGTGATTGCAGGGGTATACCACGCTACCTAGGGCAGACGTTGGATCACACTTAAAAGAGTATACCCGAAGGGTGCTTCCATGTTCGATTTTTACTTACACTGGTTAGTTGCTCTAGTGTTAATTGGCGTAACTGTCCTTCCTACTAGATAGTCGATTGCTTGATTTATCTTTAGGAAACTTTTTAGTGTGTGTTTTTTGTTCTATGCTAGTCAATCCTTACTATGTCGTTTGATCATTTCACAAAGTGGAATATCAAAAGCTCCGTCAGTTGCAAAGGATTTAGGGACTGTCACCGATTACTTTGGAGCTTCCTCTGCCACCGTTAAGGTGAAGAATTGATCAAGAAGAGTTGTTTGAAGAGACCCAACCATAGGAAACTATGCCTGAGCCTGCTCTATGAGGAGACTTTTTGACTCCGGAGGAACCTACCATTTTTTTACCTTGGGGTAGAATCTCTCAGGCCAACTAACCCTCCGATTACTAACTTGTCAACGTCGATATTGATTCAGGTTGTTCCCTCCAAGGTGACATCTTCTGAGCACCAGCTAGTCTTATGAGCGGCAATGGAAGTGAGTGTTGCTACTTTGTCCGAGAATCCTCATACTCTTGTTATGACTACTAATGCAAGGGGCATCCTACCTCTTCTCCCACCTTCGCCAGTCAGGACCATAGTGATCTCAACTCCCTCAACTTTGGGAAATGGTCCAATACCGTTATCGGCTACGACCACTATTTTGTTTACTTAGAGCATGTCGGGCCCTCCCTTCTCTTACGGGATGCCTGAATTTGATACCAAATTAGTTCTTACTTTTTATACCTTACAAAAATTTGGGTATGGGGACATGGAGCTCAAAAGATCTCATTCAATGGTCAGTCGAGGGCACTACAGTCCCTTTTAATGATATCCCTTATGGTGGGGGTCATATACCTCCTCCGTCCCCTTCGCTCAGTGGTTCTTTTCAACAGCCAATCAAGCCAAATGCTAATTATAGCCTATTTGGTGGAGGAAGTTTAAGACCTTCATCTTATACAACGTCGGTGGGATCTATGTTGTTATCTTTATTCGACGCATTTGGGAACAAATTTTTTTCTTCGGCTGTTGTCATGGCTGGGGGAAACCCCAGTTTTGGTCAACATAACCTGGTACAAGGTACTATTCCTTCACAGGGAATGACGACTGGAGTTTTCTCCACATAGGTTATTTGGAATCCTTGGGAGGGATCGGTTCCCTCGCAAGAAATTTCGATCAGGGAAAACCCCTTCCATGCTCAATGGAACCCCTGGAAAGGCTCAACACCCATGCCCATTGGATTGGATGGGGGCATCCCCTTCCATGATCCTTGGAACAAAATAAAGGGAGCAATCCCCACACAGGCTATGTCATCCAATTTCAGGATTCAGTCAATGACACCCCAACAAACACAGTTACCTTACGTTGGTCGAGGCCATGGTTTCTACCAGAACCCTGGCCAACAGTCCAACTTTTCCTGGAAAAATGTTTGCATTCAAAATCCAGGGCCCTCTTTTCTTGTAAATATTCTAAAATTTGAGGGAAAACCTGGCGAATATCCAGGTGATCATGTGATGAATTTTCATTTATGGTGCTCGTCAAACTCCCTGAAGGACGACTATGTCTAGTTTCTCCTTTTTCAACTCACTCTTATGGGGAGTGTTGCGAAGTGGTATATTAAGATCGATGGCTTGAGGTAATCTTACTTCAACGACTTGGAATTGGTTTTATTGAACCATTTCTAGTTACCTGTGAGATACGATGCCAACACCGAATTGATGGAAAACTTTGAGAAAACCAAGGCCGACCACATCTCTGATCATATCTGAGAATGGCGGTGTAGAAAGAGATTAATTAACGTCAAGGTCCCTCCTGATTTTTTGTTTGAGTGGTTATTTAATTCTTTGGTTCCCTGTGTATCCAAGGACGTTAGGACTTTCGAAGTGTTTTTAGAAGAGGATGTGATTATGAGAGCCCAACAACTTGAACTGATATACTCTCAGTCCGACATGCTCTACGAGAGTTTTTGGGATGCATCATGGTCTTCTCTCGATAAGGCCAAGCAAAATTATGGACCCCATGCCTATGGTATTGTGGGATCAACACAAAGCAAGTCCACAGACCTGTTGCCAAATCAATTGCAACACTTTTCGACACAACAAACTGTGGCCAACTAGACTCTGAGTTCAGTTGTTCCCCCTACCCAGGCATCTAACATACACAGTGTGAAGTCGATGAACCCTAAGGCCAACCAACAACCCGAGGGGAAGAAAAAACAATGAAATAAGAAGGTTAATGGGGATAAAAGGGATACCAATAATGATGGTGGGGGAAAACAAAGAAGATGAAGTCAAAGTATTCGTCTAACCTCTGCATGGAAGACCACCTGACTCATCTGTTCCCTCGGCTTACAGAAGCCTAGCAGCTATTAGTGCAACGACATCCTATTGTGATGACGAACCCTTTTCCATAAGGGAAAAACATGGCTCAGGCTTCCGCATCCACGAGCACGATAAGAGGCAATCAAGGGCCCCCCGCACCCACCAGTAACAATCCAACTACAAATATTTATATCATGAATGTTGAGGCTCATTTAGCGACTAGAGCCTGAGACTACGAAATGTCATAATCTTCTGGGAAGGGCAAGGAAGCCACTAACCCTTCGACTCCTCTCCAAATCATGAAGGTGGTGGGTGAAATGATGAATCACATCTAAAAAAGTGTGTTTAAGAAGGCTTCTCACAATCCAAACTCGAAGGCCGCCCATAACTACTTCATTATAGAAGATCTGGCACAGAAACCTTGCGTGATGTCTACTTTGGAGGTACTCCAAAGTTTCCCCTCGTAGAGGAAATCTCTGTTATCCTCCTTGGGGGCGATAGAGACTTGTAACCTAGGAGTGATTGTTTTCAATCCAACTGACTTAAAACCCCATCTTCCTCACCACATGGCTTTTCAGATACTAGTGGCTTACACCACGAAATCTTTTACGTGGAACATTTTTCCTATTGTGGTTGATGAGGGTGCCTCGACTTGCATGATGCTAATGGGCTAAATTTCCCTCATGGGCTAATTTTCCATGGTTTTTCCAAAAACTAGATTCACTATTTTAAAAATGATTCGCCCAAATTCTATACCATAAAATTATTTTACCTTACAATTCGCTAAAATTTTATAAAAACTATATAAAATCCTTAGAAATTTGAATATTTTTACAAAAATATTGCCAAACATTTATAGTTGGCATATGAAGGATTAGTAAGATTCACCAAGGTTTCTACATTTCAAAATAAATTTCCATCCTTAAAATCATCCCTAGATGCCATTGGCATGTTGGATGGCCATTTGCCAACCTGAGTTGTCTCCGTCGCTTACTTTTCTTACGACATTCGATGGTCGATCATTTAGACCATACATAATTATACATAATTATTCCTTCCTTTCCTGTGCAGTTGGAAGGTAAAATTGTGTGTGTCAAAGTTGAAGTGGTCGATGTGCCTCTCGAATACAACCTGTTGTTAAGAAGAAGTTGGAATTATGCGATGCATGTGGTGGTTGCTATGGTTTTTGGAGTCTTATGTTTTCCGCACGATGGCCAGTTGTCCTTCTCTCATCCTGATCCTTCATCAAGGGATTCCATGGTCTCGATGATTGATAATCCGTAGCATGACACTGTCAATTTAGGTGTTGGTTTCTTTCTGTCATTTATGGGAATGTTTTATTACCCTTCTCCTTCTAGCGATGTAAGTCTTATATTGGTTGTTCCCAACCAGCCGAGGGATGTAATTTTGCAAGTATCATCATTTTGAATGAACTACTTTAACGATCTGTGGACTTTACCTTCCCCATCAGCTTCGATGAAAGGGATAGGGAATTGAAGCATGGCCATGCCCTTATCTACAGCTGAGGTTGCGTACAAAAATTTCCTGCAGACTTCAACCAACCTCGATCCTACTCCTGCACAGGAGTTAAATACAGTTCTCTATCCTATTTGAGATCAAGATTATTTTTCCACTCAAGATCCTTTAAACTTGGTCTTTCCCTCAGATGAGGTGATTCTTGAGACAATGACTAGTCCCAATAGACCTTGGGATGATATACATCATATATCTTAATTTCTTCCTGAGTTAAGGAGAATAGAGGCAGGAGAATTTGTTTTGACCATGAATGGAGATAAGCCTTGTACTATCAATCCTCTGTCTACACACAGAGTTTACGTCAAGGGTAACATGGAAAGAATTACTACAATGATTACAATAGATATCTCCAAAACCCCCAACATTGTGGAGAATGTTTTCATTGGAGCGGAATGCTCCCCCGAAGAGATTTGAACTTACACTAAATTATTCAAAGAATTTCACGACATTTTTTCCTAGTCTTACAAGGAAATGACAGGCATCGATCCACAAATTTTCAAGCATGAAATTAAGACTTATCCTGATGCCAAACTGATTTGACAGAAGGTTCGTTCGGTCAATCCTCGAAAAGCGGAAACAATTAAGGAATAAGTAGAGAAACTGCTCAAAGCCTATTTTATCTACCCTGTACAATTGACGAAATCACTAGCAAATTTCGGTCATTTTGCGATGGCTATTTCGACGATATTGCAACATTATGTCATGGATATTGCGACGAATATTGAATCTCTCGAACGTTGTTTCATGTGACGTGGCAAGTTCGACAAACTTGAATTAACGTCGCAAGAGAGATGATCGTAGGGAACTTGCCACAATTGCGACAAAAAAAGAGATATCATCGCCAATACGACTAAGTGAAGAATTCATCGAAAGAGCGACACAGTAGGGATCGTCGCACACTCAACAATATAGGAAAAGTAAGTGAAAACATTATGACGAATCGACTATCGAAATGTTCGTCGTTATTGCGACGACAACATGGTATATAGCGACGAAATCACTATACAATTTTTGTGGTTTATATAGAAAATTCGTCGCAGGATTTCTATTGTGCTTCGAAATTGCGAAGACAACTTTCATGGGTTATATAGAAAATTCGTCGTAGGATTTCTATTATGCGTCGAAATTGTGACGACAACTTTCGTGGTTTATATAGCAAATTGAGTGCAGGATTTTTGTTGTACGTCGAAATTGCGACGACAACTTTCACGGTTTATATAACAAATCCATCGCATGGTTTCTATTGTGCATCAAAATTGCAACGACAACTTTCGTGGTTTATATATCAAATTCATTGCAAGATTTCTGTTATGCATCAAAATTGCGACGAAAACAATTTATTTAAAAAAAAAATTAAAAATTTATTTTTGTGCAAAATAAATAAAATTTTATTTTTGAGCAAAAAAAAAATATTTTATTTTTGAAGATAGGGGGCGTGTATTGGAAGAATATTATAGTCTATTAAGTTCATTATATTATTGAAAACATTTCACAAAGGAAAATTCTTTGAAGTAAATAAGGTATGGGTAGATCACTCTGTATCTGATCAAGCACCATCTAGTTTTGATTTCAAGAGTACAAATATGGTGTCACATCCAATAAAGAGTTACCCTCATATATTTATAGTTAATCTCTCAATTCATCTCAATAGGCCCTCATCTATATTCAAAAATTCAAGTATGCTAGAATAGAGAATGCCTTTTGTTGAAAGAGTTATTTGAATGTCTTATTTTCACATTCAAGGGGGCATTAACCTAGGAGGAAGAATGCTCCATTAAATTAGGTTTTTTATGGTTATACTAATACATCTAGAGAATATGTCTTGTCCAATAAAGACAAGTTCTAGTTGTAGAATCCCTTAACATAGTGAAAAGAACATATTTTGATGAATGTTTGGCATAGGAGAAATTCAATGAGTCAACCAAAAGGTATATATGTAACAATATATATTTGATATGGATCATATGTTATTAAAATAGATAACATATACATATCAAATATATTTTTATGTGTGATCTTTACTAAACATATAAGTTCTAAGGTTGGCTAAGCTCATCATGAGAGGCATTGAAAAACAAAGGCTTCTCTATTCTACTTGGAATTTTTAGGATTTTAATGGCTCCCTAAGAAGGCTTGTCTCTAAATGCATTCATGGATTTTCATTAAAATTGGTTTTATTAATATTTAAATACTATCCACATTCCAAATCTTGTGGGAATCTTTAAAATGAAGGGTCATTCCATTTATTGGGAATATTTAGAAATATCATTATGAGTCCAAAGCTTGTGGGAATCTAGTTGGGCAAGGCCATTGTCTTCTTATTTGTTTAATGATTTATACACAAGGCTAATTTCCTTGCAAAATTACCTTTCTAACATTATTTTTTATGAATACATGAGAAATAGTTCACATTTGGGAAAAACATCAATGTCATAGAGCATTTATCCATATTAATTTTTAAACTACATGTTGGAGGGTGAATTATCCATGACAAACAAATACGTTTTTAAATGGCACGTTGCAGGGGGGATCACAACATCCCCTCTTTACCTACCAACGAAACAAATCTTGAATCTTTGTTGAGAATCACAACACCCTTTCTTTACCCATCAACTAACCAAACCTAGTTAAGATGGGATATTATTTAATTATATATTATGTATATAAACACCTTTTTTTCTAGCAAGAGAATTAAATTTGGATACTACAACGAGTTTGAGACTAGCATTGGAGAGTGAGGAGTTTTACCTTTGGTCAATGTTCATATCTCATGGA
>ML792444.1:81182-122230 GCA_009831015.1 Picea engelmannii | reverse complement strand
TGTGTACTGGTAGAAATTCTCCTAAACCTCCTTTATGTCCACTTAATCTCTATGAAAAAACAATCATGGTTCGACAACATCTCCTCCTAGCAATTGCAAATCATGAAAGTTGATATATTGTCTATGATGTTTGTTGAAATCATGTAATCGACATATAATATAGTTGTGTTTGTTGCAAGACTATATAGTCTCTTCATCAAAGTGTGTGTCTTCCTTGTTGCCATCTAATGATTCCCCTTTCTTAATCCCTTAACATTTTTTTGACAATAGGGTGTGTGTTTTCGATAAACATTTCCATTTAAAGATTCGTTTCTCTTCCATTGAATTCACGTATTAGCATTACATACCCTTTTTCTCCAAATTATTTTGTGCTTTAGTAGGTGGTGATACAACTCTTCACTATTTAGTCCTTATCTCTTTTAAAAATATAATTTGGAGGGGAAAAATAACATGTATTTGAGAAGGTTCTAGTGCTTCCTTATTGTATTTCGAACCAAAATTGTTGATTGTTTTTTTTGGTTTTCTTCAACTTTATGGTGTCTTGCAACTCCTCCATGTAACGTACCTCCTCGTTGCGACCACAACTCCTTATAACCAGTGCAATTTTTTTTTTGTGTGTGTGTGTGCATGTGTGTACATGGATAATAACTACATTCAACTCTGCGTCGCCATACAACGATGAACATGACGCATGCACTGTGACGACAACATAAAGATCTAAGACGCACATAAACTTCTGCAAACAATGAATGACAATCAACCGAAAATAAAACGAATGACTACCCGTCCATCCTACCCTGCAATGGTTAGGACCTCCAAGACACATAAGCAACGCTCAAGCCCAGGTTCCCATCGATTTTAACCATTTAAGGTCTCAGGGCTGGCGACTGTTCTGAGGAACATGGAGGTGTCTACATCCCGCCCGACACAAGCAGACCAAGCAATCCAATGATTTCAACCACCTACCACAATAATCAATAAATAACCATGACCACTACAGAAAAAGAAACTTGAATGGGCTCCGACAACAACCCAACTCATTAGGACAAGGTATTATGCATGACTCAATTAGCATCACTTACCAATTTATTACTCCCTATAATTTCTAGTAGTTCACGATTTGCCCAGTCTACCCCTAAAAATAATGTAATATCAATTAATTGCAATTCACATTACCCAAGGACTGAATGTACTTAGTTCCAATACAGTGCATTTTATACGTGTTCAAATTCGACAACAATCAACCACATTCCCACAATGATATCAACAATATCTCCTTTAAATAACCTTGCAATAAATATCAATCACTTTATATCTTGGTCTTACATTAAATTATAATATAGAAGTTATAAAGACTAAATATAAAGGAAAATAAGAAATGGATAATACATCATCACCTAATTGCAATAACATTAACCTTTATTTTATGTGTGTGCACTTATACACTCTACAGACATTCAACCACACTTCCATAAAATGATATCAACAATATCTCTTTTTTTTAATTAACCTTGCAAATAAATATCGATTACCTTACATCTGGTATGTTGCCCATGTATCAATTACTTTAACATAATAACAATCATTCATATTACAATGATGCATAAATTAACCAACACCTTACATCTAGAATGTTATCTATGACAAAATATTAACCAAACCATAAACGATATCTACATTACATTTATAAAGGAAAACAATACAAATAAAATAACCACCACTTTATAACGCAACAACGTTTCATTCACCTATTAAAATAACAAACCCAGGTCTATCAAAGTCCAGTGTCTTCTCATATTAATTGATTTTACCCTAACCTTACTATCATTACACCATCAGAACCATAACGTTACCATTATAGGTTATTAAAGATCCTAAAAATTAGCGCCCAACCAATCTTTGAGGAAAAGGATGAAATCGGCAATAGGTAACGAGGAACGGGCGGCTATGGGGGCATGCCAGGAATCAAGGGGCGACTTAAGAGCGCATGCAAGAAGACTCACGAATCAAGGCAGTTGTCATCATGGCAATTTTCAGGAACCAAAATTCAATGCGACAACTGGCAATGTCCTATCAACGTTATAGGGAAAATCTTCTCTCAGGCGGACTTAACGTGACCTACCGAGGTAAGGGCCCAGGCAATTGTTTTTTTTTTTTTTTGTGTTTGAAACAAAATCAACCTATTCTATGTGCTTCTCTGCGAAGGTGAAAGTCAACACACCAGAAGGCAGTTTACGAATCAATTGAAAACGGATATTAATTAAAAAGGTTGTCGGTGTTCTTAAGTGCAATTCTCAAAATCCACCGTCAATTTCCAAACATGAACAGTGAAATCTCGAGCCCAGCGAAAACGCACAGACATTCTTTGCATTATTACATGGACAACCTACAGGAAGAGGGGAACCTTCGTACGCATGAAGTGTCAATAGAACAAAAAATTCCTGTACCCTTTTGTGTGAAACGAGTATCCCTTCATCGTTCTCTGTGTGGATCTCAGTTTCTATTGAAAAAGGATTCGATCAAACGCTGCAATGTCTACACAACAGAAGGGTTTCCTTATTTTTAAAAAATATCAACGAAGGCTATAGTGGTATCGCGTCTCAGAGAAATCCTTTCCCAGTCGTACGTAGCACGACTGGAAGAGGTGAAGGCTTGGACCATTGTTCAACAACACGAATTAACACCAATGCCGGGCAACTGGACAATTGTTTAACGGAGTAAGGGGTGAGAGATTTAACACCGTTTGCAGGGCGCAATTGGTGCAAAATTACTATCCTTGCAGAGAAGGGATTCCAAAAGAACAAATGAAACGACTGAGTCAGGTCCCAACGATTTCCTTTTAAATAAAAATGTGAGTGCTCCACGAATTTTTAATTGTTTAAGGGTTGGAACTGTAGGTAAGAAGGTAAGGGCTGGACAGAGGCTAGGTGTTCTAAATTGACTAGGAGATTCATCCAATCAGACGGTGATGCGTCATGCCTGTAATTTCTACTCTTAAGGGTATCTTCGTCGTTACACGCCTCTATGTACATACATCAATGAAATATAACTATAACAGAGATGTTAAAGATTATAAATCTATACATCCATAATTTAAATGCTAAAATACAACATCTGGGAAAAATACAGCACAAGAGTAGCGCAAAATCGTAAAGGTTCCAACCAAGGAATAGCAAAACCCTGCTAGGATGCCGACCACAATGATTTTAGGAAATCAATTGAATGACAGATGCTTAAGACAAAATTCATCCATTAAAATCATCTTACATATCCCGGCATAAATTTTTAATGCATTATACTCTATAAAACAAATGGGCGTACCTTGGCCTTGTCGCCCGCCTCGATTGAAGTCTACGCTCTTCGTGCTGCTCCCGCTCGCCGATCGTCGAGACTACACCAGTACCTCCCAGCCAATCGCTAGGGGTACTCTGCTTCCCCCTTAGCCTCCCGAGCCGCAAAGGGGCCACACACAATCCAGATGGTCCGTCTAGCTTCCCAACTCACCTCGCAAGGCCGAGCTACCACTCCTATCCGAGCTGGAAAATCCCAACTCTCCACAAGTAATCAGTCAAGTCAAAATTTCGGTAGTGTAACGTTATGCTAACTGTCGATCCCCTTCTTCCTCCTCTTCCCTTTCTTTTATAGAGTTTTTGGAACCTCCAACTTTCCCTAAATCACATTTAAATTAAGTTTTAATAAAAATATTCTAAATATACTCCTTGGCACAAGCGTCGTCCATCCCCCTCTTTCCTCCAATAATTATTTTCTTTAAATTTATTAATTGTCTCAATTCCCTCACCCACCTAGAGTTGCTCCTAAATTTACTCCTAGGTGTTCCTAGATTCCCTTACGGGTTAAATAAAAAGGGCCAAATATGAAGGAAGGGTTAAATATGAAGGAAGTTGGTTAAGAATTTCTTAATGTGTTAAATGTCTTAGGGCCATCTAGGGTTGTTCCTCCATCAACATCAATGTGACATGCCCTTCAGGATGCACCACGTGCTCCAAGGGTGCCACTCGCCTCGTTCGTTTCTTTTGCGCGACGTGCCCTTCAAGATGCACCACGTGCTCCAAGGGTGCCACTCGCTTCTTTTGTTTCTTTTGCGCGATGTGCCCTTCAAGATGAACCACATACTCCAAGGGTGCCACTCGCTTCTTATGTTTCTTTTGCGTGACGTGCCCTTCAGGATGCACCACATGCTCCAAGGGTACCACTCGCCAACTTGACTAATTGGTAGACATCAATAACCCCTTGAGTCAACACTCCGCCAGGTGAACTTGTGGGAGACTAAGGGATCTAAGGAATAAGGCCCCCAACTTATTGCCCACCCCTTAGAATCATCATGAGTGATTGTCGTAGTCTACCCTCACGGCATCACGGATCCTCTCGAACTAGGTAATTGTTAACCTACAGTTCCAGCCACGGTAGGAGTGCTAGTAGGCTGTGGCAGGGCTGTTGTCCACACCTCTCCCTCAACCTCTCTGGTAATCGTGTGTGTGTCACCTTTACTCCATATGTGAGTCTGGTAGGCAAACTATCGTCAGCCTGCATCATCAACAATCGTTTCATAACATGTCCACATCATATCATCAAATCAATGAAATATCATAGTAAATAAGTCAACCCAAATAGCACACTCCTTGACTCAATCCAGAGTCCAAGGGGTCCCATCGATGCCCCTGCATCCTCAAGGTCAAAAACCCTGCACACTCAATAAAACTGAGTCAATAACACTTGTCTACATCAAAGCAGTAAAACATCATGTCATTTATCATAACGCATCATAATCAAGGATAAATGTTTTAATATCATAAAAGTCCAGATCACTTGCGAGAAAGTGTCCTCAAAGAATAAGTTTTCTCAGTGTGCTAGAGTGGGATGTTACATACACCCCCTCTTGGTCTAAAATTCATCCCAAAGTTTCATAGTATAAATGCCAAAATAAATGTCTCACAGTATCAGAAGTCTATCTATCAAACAAAAATGGAAACTGTTAGTGTATATCATATGCCTCCCAGGTCGTCGAGTGCGGACTATAATTGTCCCACTGGGCCTTGACTTGATCTACCGTTCAACGTCGTAACTATCGAATGCGATGATCTAAGATGCGAACCAGCTCAGCCATGAGATCTCCCTCGTCCGATACCTGCAAGGAACTCATGTCAATCACATGTGTAGGATCACTAATATAATGTCTCAAAACAGATACATGAAAAACATCGTGCATACGCCTCAAGGAATCAGGTAAGGCTAGTCGATAGGCCACAGGCCCCTTTCTTTCCACAATCTCGAAAGGTCCCACAAACCTAGGAGAGATTTTATCTCACTTTCCAAACTTGATCGAACTCTTATGTGGCTTAACCCGCAAGAAGACTCGATCGCCGACCTCGTAACCACGGTCGACTTGATGCGCATCGGCATAACTCTTCTGTCGATCCTGCGCTTCTTTAATCCTTTGTCTTATGGTTTGCATTTGCTCTTCCATTTCTTGGATCGCTTCTGGTCCCACCAGGACCCTATCCTCAAGCCTATCCCAACTCAAGGGCGTCCGACATGGTCGCCCATAAAGAAACTCAAAAGGCGCCATCTTAATGGTGCTCTGGTAACTATTGTTGTAAGAGAACTCTACTAGAGGCAAGAATTCCTCCCAACGCTTTTGTTGGTCCATCACGTACATGCGCAACATGTCTTCCAAGGTTTGGTTCGTTTGTTCGGTCTGTCCGTCAGTCTCTGGGTGATACGCAGTACTAAAGTTAAGTTGGGTTCCCAAGGCCTCTTGGAAACTCGTCCAAAATTGTCCAGTAAACACCGATCCTCGATCGGATAAGATCTTCTTAGGCACGCCATGCAGCCTCACAATCTCACTGATGAAAACTCTCGCTATGTCAGGTGCCTGATAAGTCGTACGCACGGGAATAAAGTGAGCACTCTTCGTGAGAGTGTATATTACTACGAAAATTGAGTCATGTCTCCTTGCCGTCAGTGGCAATCCAACAATAAAATCCATCGAAATGACCTCCCATTTTGATTCTGGAATGGCATGTGGTTGAAGTAATCTTGTTGGGTGTCTATGTTTAGCCTCTACCTGCTGACACTCTAGACATCTGGCCACATAGTTGACTATGTCGGCCTTCATTCCCTTCCAGAAGAATAAGGGTTTTAGGTCTGCCCTCATCTTCGTGACTCCCGGGTGAGCCATGTAAACTGCTCTACGAGCCTCGCTTAGGATCAACATCCTCAACTCGTCGTTTGGTGGTACGTAAATCCGACCTCTAAACCTCAATAACCCATCGCTATCAAATGAAAATCCCTCGTATCATGGTACCATCATGGTGTTTTTTCCAATAAAACCCTCAACCTCTTTGTACCAGTCATCATCACGCTGTAAGGTGAGAACCTTCCCACGTAGATTCGTCTGAAGGGGAAATAACGAAAAAGATGCGTGGCCTCCGACTCAAAGCATCTGCCACTCGGTTCACCGTTCCCTTTATGTAATTAATCTCAAAGTTGTACTTGCTAAGCAATTCCAACCAACGCCGTTGTCGCGTGTTCAGGTCGCTCTGCGTAAAAATGTGTTGTAGTCCACAATGATCAGTCTGTAGTTAAATTTTTCGTCCAACAAGGTAGTGTCTCCAAACCTTCAAGGCATAAACGATGGCTAATAACTCCAAATCATGCGTTGCGTAGTACTCCTCATGCCTTCTCAGTTTCCTCGAAATGTAAGTAATCACTCGTCCGTCTTGCATCAAGACTCCGCCTAAACCTTCCTTGAATGCGTCAGTGCATACCAAGAAGTCCTCGTCCATGTCAGGGACCTTTAGTACCGGCGTTGTCGTCAACAACTCTTTAAGCCTCCGAAACACTTTCGTGCATTTCTCGGTCCAAACAAACTTCTTGCTTTTCTTTTGCAATTCCGTGATCGGATTCGCTATCTTCGAAAATCCCTCGACAAACCATCAATAGTATCTTGCTAAATCCATAAAGCTATGCACTTCTGTGACATTCGTCTGCGTATGCCATTCCATAATAGCCTCGACCTTGGCTAGATCCATGGTGATACCTTCGCCGGAGATGACATGCCCTAAGTAGTAAATCCTCGATTGATAAAAAGATCATTTGGACAATTTCCCATATAGTTTGTGCTCTCGCAGACACTATAGTACCAAGCGCAAGTGATCGTCATGCTCCTCCGTCGTCCGAGAGTAGATCAAAATATCGTCAATTAATACTTGGACGAACTTGTCCAAGTACTCGCGGAACACCCCGTTCATCAAACTCATAAATACTCTTGGGGCGTTTGTCAGTCCAAACGGTAAAACAGTAAACTCGTAATGTCCAAATCTCACCTTAAAGGCGGTCTTAGGGATGTCATCCTCCTTGATCCGTAACTGGTGATACCCTAATCACAAATCGATCTTGGAGAATTTCGTCGCACCCTTCATTTGATCGAATAGATCATCAATTCTCGGCAAGGGATATTGATTCTTGATCGTAGCCTTGTTCAGTTGATGGTAGTCAATGCAAAGCCTCCATGATCCGTCCTTCTTTCGAATGAAAATGACAAGTGCTCCCCATAGTGACACACTAGGACGTATCAATCCCAGGTCCAATAACTCCTTCAGTTGCATTTTCAACTCTTGCAACTTCGGGTTCGACATCCGATAAGGCGTTCTTGCTATTGGTTCGGTCCCCAGTTTCAGATCTATGGTAAACTCCAATTCCCTTTCCGGCGGCAGCCCAGGTAACTCCTCTGGAAATACATCCGCAAACTCCTTCACCACTGGAAGGTGTTCTAGACCTTCCGCTACTCCCTTTTCATTTAGCGCAAGGATTGCATAAAGCTTTCACCCCTTGTGCATACTCTTCCGTAACTGTAAGGAAGAGATGAACCTCAGGGAGACTCCCTGGTTCTATCCTACAATCACACGTCTCTGTCCTTCGTCATCAACCAAGCTCAATCGTTTCTTCCTACAGTTGAGTATCGCCTCATGCGATTCCAACCAATCCATACCAATCACGATGTCATAAAATCCTAATATTGTGACGTACAAGTTGACCCTCATGACAAACTCTCTCAGGTTAAGGGCACAGCCCATAATGTTTCCTCCAACCTTCTGTTTGGCTCCCAAAGCCATCTCTATGAAGCTAAACTCATCCTGTTCGACTGCCTTTACCTTAATCCTTTTTGGCGCTGCACCAGAAATGAAACTCTCAGTAGCACCTGGGTCTATCAAAATACTAAGGGTCTGGTTAGCAATGGTACCTGTCGTCTCAAGCACAGTCGACTAGTGCTCTGCCTGGCAGTTATTCACCACTGCATGAATCCGATGGGCCTTGTCCATGTCTCCCACTGTAGTGGGTTCGGTTGATCTGGACACTCTGTTCCTCTCCACAGGATAGTCGTGCTGGTAGTGTGGCTCCCCACACGTCCAACACCCCTTCTTCGGCCCAGTAGTCCTGGTACCCGAAGTAAAAGATGACGGCCCACTGGCTTGAAACCCTGGTCTGTTCGGATGAACAGGCCTAAACTGTGGCCGCTGCGGGCGACGTTGCTGCTGATGTTGTGGTCCCCGATAAGGTGTCCGCTGCTAAGGCAGTGGTCGTCGGGGTGTAGTGAAAGTGGATCCCCTCTGGAAGCCATGATATCCCGATGTATGTCTTGCTAGTTTCTGATGCTATAGGGTTCCAGATGAACCCTGCCCTGCTGGTCTCACTGGAGTCCTGGTCTAACCCCCACTGATAAGCTCCTCCTCTGCTATGAGGGCCTTCTAGATGGCGTCGTGCAAGGTTTGAGGCATCAAAATCCTAACCTTTGGACGCAGGCTATCGTTAGGGATAAACATGAACCGGTTGACCTTAAGTTTCTCTTTGTTAAGGTGCGGAGCATACCGGAGCAGCTCCATAAAACGTGCCTCGTACTTGGGCACCGTACGACCTCCCTGTCGTAATGCATTGAACTCATTGAGTTGACGCTCAATGAATTCCTCTGAAAGATACCTCTCTCGAAACCGTTCTTCGAACAATTCCCATGACATGTCTTCAACGACCATGTTCAGCTGTGGTAGGAGCGTCTTCCACCATAGAAGAGCGCTCCCCTTCAGTTGAAAGACCGCCATGCAGACCTTCATGTTGGAGGTATAATCGCGAAGTACGAAGCACATCGCCATGTTCTCCAACCATACCTCGGCGGTTTCACCGTTCAGGTCGCCAAAGAACTTGGGAAATTTAACCTTCTCGAGTTCACGGTGAATTCTACCAGTAACGGCCGGTGTGCACGGCAGAACCTCAGCGGGTGTCGGCGCCCTGGCCTCATCTCTGTCCAAGCGGCTGATCAGTGCCTCGGACATGCGCTGAAAAGATCTCATCATCCCAACAACATCGCCAACTACTATTTGCTCATGTCTGAGAACCAGCTCGCCTCCCTGGGGGTTAGACCCCTCAGACGTGGATGCTACTAGAGGCGTCACACCTCCTCCCCTGACACCCCGTCGTCTGCCTCCGCGGCGTCCTCTAACCATGATCACCTGCACACACATAATCAATTTGATCAGCAACAGTATAATCAAATTATGTCAATGAAAGCCATAGTGATCCCAAGTCATGGGTTGAACCCGCTCTGATACCATATGTAACGTACCTCCTCGTTACGACCACAACTCCTTATAACCAGTGCAATTTTTTTTTTTGTGTGCGTGTGTGCGTGTTTACATGGATAATAACTACATTCAACTCTGCGTCGCCATACGACGATTAACATGACACATGCACTGTGAAGACAACATAAATATCTAAGACGCACATAAACTTCTGCAAACAATGAATGACAATCAACCGAAAATAAAACGATTGACTACCCGTCCATCCTACCCTGCAATGGTTAGGACCTCCAAGACACATAAGCAACGCTCAAGCCCAGGTTCCCACCAATTTTAACCATTTAAGGTCTCAGGGCTGGCGAATGTTCTGAGGAACATGGAGGTGTCTACATCCCTCCTGACACAAGCAGACCAAGCAATCCAATGATTTCAACCACCTACCACAATAATCAATAAATAACCATGACCACTACATAAAAAGCAACCTGAATGGGCTCCGACAACAACCCAACTCATTAGGACAAGGTATTATCCACGACTCAGTTAGCATCACTTACCGATTCGTTACTCCCTGTAATTTCCAGTAGTTCATGATTTGCCCAGTCTACCCCTAAAAATAATGTAATATCAATTAATTGGAATTCCCATTACCCAAGGACTGAATGTACTTAGTTCCAAGACAGTGCATTTTATATGTGTTCAAATTCGACAACAATCAACCACATTCCCACAATGATATCAGCAATATCTCCTTTAAATAACCTTGCAATAAATATCAATCACTTTATATCTTGGCCTTACATTAAATTATAATATAGAAGTTATAAAGACTAAATATAAAGGAAAATAAGAAATAGATAATACATCATCACCTAATTGCAATAACATTAACCTTTATTTTATGTGTGTGGACTTATACACTCTACAGACATTCAACCACACTTCCATAAAATGATATCAACAATATCTCTTTTTTTTAATTAACCTTGCAAATAAATATCGATTACCTTACGTCTGGTATGTTGCCCATGTATCAATTACTTTAACATAATAGAAATAATTCATATTACAATGATGCATAAACTAACCAACACCTTACATCTAGAATGTTATCTATGACAAAATATTAACCAAACCATAAACGATATCTACATTACATTTATAAAGGAAAACGGTACAAATAAAATAACCACCACTTTATAACGCAGCAGCGTTTCATTCACCTGTTAAAATAACAAACCCAGGTCTGTCAAAGTCCAGTGTCTTCTCTTCTT
This sequence comes from Picea engelmannii, assembly GCA_009831015.1. Classification (NCBI taxonomy): domain Eukaryota; kingdom Viridiplantae; phylum Streptophyta; class Pinopsida; order Pinales; family Pinaceae; genus Picea; species Picea engelmannii. The sequence goes on along the minus strand of ML792444.1, from coordinate 111,360 downwards.
AATTGATTTTACCCTAACCTTACTATCATTACACCAACAGAACCATAACGTTACCATTATAGGTTATTAAAGATCCTAAAAATTAGCGCCCAACCAATATGCCAGGAAAAGGATGAAATCGACAATAGGCAACGAGGAATGGGCGACTGTGGGGGCATGCCAGGAATCAAGGGGTGACTTAAGAGCGCATGCAAGAAGACTCATGAATCAAGGAAGTTGTCAGCATGGCAATTTTCAGGAACCAAAATTCAATGCGGCAACTGGCAATGTCCTATCATCGTTATAGGGGAAATCTTCTCTCAACCGGACTTAATGCGACCTGCCGAGGTAAGGGCCCAGGCAATTGTTTTTTTTTTTCTGTTTGAAACAAAATTGGCCTATTCTATGTGCTTCTCTGCGAAGGTGAAAGTCAACACACCAGAAGGCAGTTTACAAATCAATTGAAAACGAATATTAATTAAAAAGGTTGTCGGTGTTCTTAAGTGCAATTCTCAAAAGCCACCGTCAATTTCCAAACATGAACAACAAAATCTCGGGCCCAGCTAAAATGCACACACATTATTTGCGTTATTACATGGACAACCTATAGGAAGAGGGGCACCTTCGTACGCATGAAGTGTCAATAGAACAAAAATTGCTCGTACCCTTTTGTGTAAAATGGGTATCCCTTCATCGTTCTCTGTGTGGATCTCGGTTTCTATTGAAAAAGGATTCGATGAAACGCTGCAATGTCTACACAACAGAAGGGTTTCCTTATTTTTAAAAACTATAAACGAAGGCTATAGTGGTACCGCGTCTTAGAGAGATTCTTTCCCAGTCGTACGTAGTGCGACTGGCAAAGGTGAAGGCCCGGACCACTGTTCAAAAGAACGAATTAACACCAATGTTGGGCAACTGGACAACTGTTTAACAGAGTAAGGGGTGAGATATTTAACACCGTTTGCAGGGTGCAATTGGTGCGAAATTACTATCCTTACAGAGAAGGGTTACTAAAAGAACAAATGAAATGACCGAGTCAGGTCCCAACGATTTCCTTTTAAATAAAAACGTGAGTGCTCCACAAATTTTTAATTGTTTAAGGGTTGGAACTGTAGGTAAGAAGGTAAGGGCTGGACAGAGTCTAGGTGTTCTAAATCAACCAGGAGATTCATCCAATCAGACAGTGATGCGTCATGCCTGTAATTTCTACTCTTAAGGGTATCTATTATAGAAAGACTTCGTCGTTACATGCCTCTATGTACATACATCAATGAAATATAACTATAACAGAGATGTTAAGGACTGTAAATCTATACATCCATAATTTAAATGCTAAAATACAACATCTGGGAAAAATACAGCACAAGAGTAGCGCAGAATCATAAAGGTTCCAACCAAGGAACAGTAGAACCCTGCTAAGATGCTGACCACAATGATTTTAGGAAATCAATTGAACAGCAGATGCTTAAGACAAAATTCATCCATTAAAATCATCTTACAGATCCCAGCATAAATTTTTAATGCATTATACTCTATAAAACAAATGAGCATACCTTGTCCTTGTCGCCCGCCTTGAATGAAGTCCGCGCACTCCGTGGCGCTCCCACTCGCCGACCGTCGAGACTACATCGGTACCTCCCAGCCAATCTCTAGGGGTACTCTTCTTCCCCCTTAGCCCCCCGAGCCGCAAAGGGGCCACACACAATCCAAATGGTCCGTCTAGCTTCCCAGCTCGCCTCACAAGGCCGAGCTACCACTCCTATCCGAGCTGGAAAATCCCAACTCTCCACAAGTAATCAGTCAAGTCACAATTCCGGCAGCGTAACGTTACGCTAACAACCGATCTCCTTCTTCCTCCTCTTCCATTTCTTTTATAGAGTTTTTGGAACCTCCAACTTTCTCTAAATCACATTTAAATTAAGTTTTAATAAAAATATTCTAAATATTCTCCTTCGCGCAAGTGTCGTCCATCCCCTCTTTCCTCCAATAATTATTTTCTTTAAATTTATTAATTGTCTCAATTCCCTCACCCACCTAGAGTTGCTCCTAAATTTACTCCTAGGTGTTCCTAGATTCCCTTACGGGTTTAAATACTTTCCCTAAAATGAAGTTGCTAAGTTAGTTCATTTTAGAAGGTTCTTAATTGCAGATTCCTTACTATGTTGACCTCGCTTTTTACCATAAGTTCCCATCTTTCCTTTATTATGTTTCCTCCATTACTTAGTTTCTTAATTCTTATTATTCCCTTCTTTCCCCTTTTTATTAGGGCCAAAATGACAGTTGCGCTATTTACTCTTTTCCTTTATTATTAATTTGAAGTCTTTTTACACTTTCACAAGTTAAATAATTTATTTGTTCTTTACAATTTAAAACCACGGATTTTAATTAAATTATTACTCTCTTCATTTTACCCCAAAAATTATGAAGATTAAAACTATTACTTAAGTGGTTTTTAGTTCAAATTTTTATTTTTATTTTATAGGGTCTTTTTCTTAAGGTTAAACAAAATTTTACTCTAGAGAAGTTTTAGACTTAGGACTTAGAGTCTGAACTGGGCGACATTTAATTAAGGAAGTTGGTTAAGAATTTCTTAATGTGTTAAATGTCTTAGGGCCATATAGGTTTGTTCCTTCATCAACATCAATGCGATGTGCCCTTCAGGATGCACCACGTGCTCCAAGGGTGCCACTCGCATCGTTTGTTTCTTTTGCGCGACGTGCCCTTCAGGATGCACCACATGCTCCAAAGGTGCCACTCGCTTCTTCTGTTTCTTTTGCGCGACGTGCCCTTCAGGATGCACCACGTGCTCCAAGGGTGCCACTCGCTTCTTGTGTTTCTTTTGTGCGACGTGCCCTTCAGGATGCACCACGTGCTCCAAGGGTGCCACTCGCCAACTTGACTGATTGGCAGACATCAATAATCCCTGGAGTCAACACTCCACCAGGTGAACTTGTGGGAGACTAAGGGCTCTAAGGAATAAGGCCCCCGCCTTATTGCGCGCCCATTAGAATCATTGTGAGTGACTGTCGTAGTCTGCCCTCACGACATCATGGATCCTCTCGAACTAGGTAATCGTTAACCTACAGTTCGAGTCATGGTGGGAGTGCTAGTAGGCTGTGCCAGGTTTGTTGTCCACACCTCTCCCTCAACCTCTCTGGTAATCGTGTGTGTGGCCCCTTTACTCCATATATGAGTCTGGTCGGCAAGCTATCATCAGCCTGCATCATCAACAATCACGTCAGAACATTTCCACATCATATCATCAAATCAATGAAATATCATAGTAAATAAGTCAACCCAAATAGCACACTCCCTGAGTCAATCCGGAGTCCAAGGGGTTCCATCGATGCCCCTCCATCCTCAAGGTCAAAAACCCTGCACACTCAATAAAACTGAGTCAATAGCACCTGTCTAAGTCAAAGTAGTAAAAAATCATGTCATCTATCATAACGCATCATAATCAAGGATAAATGTTTTAATATTATAAAAGTCCAGATCGCTTGCAAGCAAGTGTCCTCAAAGAATAAGTTTTCTCAGTGCGCCAGAGCGGGATGTTACACTCCATTATGATGCATGCAATGTCTCCATATCCTGTATGATTACTTGATCCTTGGTTTTGTGTTGGCCATATTTATCCCTACATTTCTTGAATTATATAGCCTTCATGTTCATGAGTCTCAACTGGTACTAAAATATCTCATTCTTTTGCTAGTGGCCCCAAACTACAACCTCTCCTCCAAAGGTAGCCCTTGAAATTCCATCCCATTATTTTCAAACTACCTTAGGTCATCCTGGTTCTGTCTCCCTATTTTTGAATTTTTCCTTTTAACTCTTATATCTTAGATTTATCATTCCAAAGGATGACCCACTTGTCTTCGTTTCTTACTTCCCTCTCTAGGGCCCATTCTTTCCTTCCTTCCTCTTATTAGGCAGGTGTGAGATCCTCATCAATGAACCATTTGGACCCCTTTATCCTCCTTCTTTATCATAATGTTGGAGATCTACCCCATTCATTATGAGGTGTGACATTCAACAATATTTCTCTACCTCTCCAACTTTGTGGTTTTTTCCCACCATTTCTATGGCTTTTATTGGTCCTGACCATCATATGATATCTCTCAAGGAGCCTATCGATGTCCCTATTATGTCTTCATCCTAATTTTTTTCCTTCACTCCTTTGATTATAGTGTTCTCATCCTTGCATGTTGTAACATCCTCGGCCCTCCAAAGGCTAGGAAATGCTACCAACACTTATGACTTTATCCCTTTAAAGCTCTAATACCATACTGTAACATCCTCCGAGTTGTCAACCCACGTCAAGAGTAATGCTATTGCGGAATAACACTTATATAACATGCATTGAAATAAATTCAATACCTTAACACAGAGTAAGTGCATAATTACTGCTAGCATACATAATCCATGGCATTAACAATAATTCATATGCACAAAAGTAAGCATCACTGCAACAAAATACATGATAATATTGCAAGCATCACAAACATGCATTTAAAAGATGAATTTAAACACATTCATATACTTATATTTGAAACTATATGTAATTCACCAATAGCGTGCAGACATTCCATGAACCTCCCAGCCTTAGACTGCATTGCTCATCACTCTTAGCAGTAGGACACCCCCGAGTTGGGACTAATCTCCACCGAGCAGGGAATCCTAGGCTAGGAAAGGTCAACGGGAAGACACCTAGTTACAGAGGAAGGATTTTCTCCCATGAGTCACTTATGCCCACTACTCATAGAGTCTCATTCCTCACATGCCTATCCCACCCCAGGAGTATACACCTTCACTATCACCAAGACAGTCCTTCGGTTGCTAACCTCCCTTACCTTGGGATTCAACAACAGACCGGACTGGAAGTCTTATAGTCTTGTAGAAGCTACAGGACCCCTTCCAACAGTTCTTACTTCCTCAGCACAATCTCTCACCTGGAGAGAGTTTCTCACAAGTTTGGCAACCTGTTCTTGTGACCAATTCCATCATAGTGAGGACACAACATCAAGTCTCAACAACGCATAGTCAATGGTAGAAACTTCATATGGTTAGGACTATGCTGCCACAACAGCCCACTGGGATAGCACAACACGACCCAGAAAAAATCGGGTTTCTCAACCATGCAACATGGAATAGACTCACAGTTATCATTTCGGGATTGCATAAGGGTGCACAGAGATATCACAGACAGGCTTGAACTATCCAGGTAAGGGATCTGAAAGAAAACACCAGACAAAGGTTAATCATGGACAGTCACGAGTTCAGACGGACGATGTCCAATTGGAAGGTCGAACCCTCAGACTCAGGTGATGGCTGGCCAAATGCAGACCGCCAACACAACTTATTCATATGGTTTTAACTGCATGCGCTTGGGTCGACACATGTCTCCCATGAAGCTGCATGCACTCCATCAACATGTGTTCCTCTCCAGGAACTTAGGAAAAAGCATATATATTTACATAGTACTTTGGAATAATAATAAATTATTATTCCCAAGGGCTTAAGCCCCCAACATTAGCCCCTATTTCTTACCTTTCAACCCCCTCTCCCTTACCTAGGTTTTGTGGAAGATTATTCCCCCATCACTCATTCATCATAGTCGGTCCACACACAAAGATTTTTATCTTTTATTAATAATGTGCACAATTACATGTACAAAATCAGGCTCATGGTTTTACACATAAAAATCACTCATTACAATGATGACCTAGTGTCATCATCACCAATTTCGCAAAGTGTTGCATTTTGGCCGCAAGTATCACAAATATAATACTGTCATCTTTTCTATGTTGTGTCTCGGATGACATTATCAAGAACACTCACAAGACACCTCAAAATACTGGTTTTGAAGAAGAGAAGTCATTTGACAAAGAGTACAAGTGTTTTGCCACTGAGAAACCCACTCAAATATCATTTTTGGAAGGTCGTGTTCCCCTATACATTGTCAAGGAGTGTTGGTGCTCTGTACCCTCTTTTTGGGGAGCGTTTCAATGCTATGTACCCCATTCAGAGGGAGCACTACCCTTTTTGAGAAAAGTTTGGACCGTTGAGAGAAATCAGGGAAGAATCCCCTCAATCTCTAAAGGTGTTTGGATTCGAATTTGAGGTCAAGCATCGATCTTAGGGAAGAGCCACAACTGAAGGAGAAGAATCCTGAACTTATCCCAAATACCTGTCAAGTGGTTAGGCCTCTCCAAGCCTATATAAGGAGGCCTTCTCATTGTGAAAGGGAGACAGAGACATTGTGAAGCATCTAACTTATGATCTCATAAGGTAGACATCATTGAAGCATCAACATTATGTGTGTAGATTAGTTGAGAAAGGGTCTGGATGAAGAGAGATTGGTGAAGCTGTTGCACTTACACCCATGGCTATAAGCACCACTTTGTTCTCACTAATATAAATCTATGCTTGGCTTATTTCCTTTAAAGTTTGTGTACATTTCATGAACTTTTTTCTTTCATAGATCCATTATGAAGCTAATCATGGTAGAGTAGGAAGTATCATTGTTGTTTCTCATTGTATTGCAAGACCTTCTGAAGAACTTGGAGATCAATATCAGCCTGGATCAAGCAAGGACAAATGTCGGTAAAAAGGTATTTAATCTTCTTCCTTCTTCTTCTTTGATAGTTTAGCTTCATGAAAAGGAAAGTCAGTGTCCATAATAACACTTTTCTGTCTTGGTCATAGGGGTCTAGTATCCAAGAGGAAATCCACTTGTCCGCAGAGGGATTATCCTATAACAGAAATGTAGAGTAGGAAGTATTGTTATTTTTCATTGTATTACAGGACCTTCTGAAGAACTTTGAGATCAAGATCAGCCTGGATCAAGCAAGGAAAATTGTCAGTAAAAAGGTATTTACTATTCTTCCTTCTTCTTCTTTGATAGTTTAGCTTCATGAAAAGGAAAGTCAGTGTTCACAATAGCACTTTTCTGTCTTGGTCATAGGGGTCTAGTATCCAAGAGGAAATCCACTTGTCCGCAGGGGGATTATCCTGCAACAGAAATTGACGACTCCACTGGGGAGGAACTTTGATTTTTGATTCCTTTCCTAGGTCTTGTTTTGGCCTTTGCTCATTCTTTTACCTTCTCCATACCATGTCTTTGATTCTTAGATTTGTTGATTGGCCCTTTATTTCATTCTCTCCACTTTGATTGTCTGAGTTTGCTTCAGTTTTTGAGTTTCTGGGCATTTTTATGAACTTTAAGAGGCTAGCACTCCCCTTCCCTTGCTACCAGAGCACTGGCGCTCCCTGCTGGTCTTACACAGAGCGTTGTAACACTTTGGTTCCCTTGACACCATAGCGCTGCCCCTTTTCTGTTTAAAATCTTGCTGGAGTTTGATCTTTGAGTTCATTTTCTTGTTGCTTTCATTTGCTCAGAGTTCTTACAACCTCAGTGTATCTTTGTTTTGGCATTCAACACCTTGATTTCTAAGAATTGATCACCTTTTGCTTGGATTTTCTGACATTTTCTTCCTTCCTTTGAGTCACTCTTCTTCGTTGATATTTGGAGTCGATTTACTGCTTTCTCCTTCATCTGATTGTATGAAAGATGTTGTAAGGAATTAAAGTATCTATGCACTATTCCATTTGACCTTTGAATTCATTTTCCCAAGAAATTCCTGGTTGTTCATCATCCATTAACCTTCTCCTACCTTCACTAGAAAATTCACCATTTTTCATGCATTCTGGGTGAGTTTTTGCATGTTTTTTTGTCTCTCTTTGTAAGTTTCTGGGAGGACCAACACCCCCCTATAGGCCATACCAGAGCACCAACGCTCCCCTAAAGTGTCTTAGGGATCATTGCAACACTCCGTGCATCCTTCTGGGGGAGCTCTAGTCTCTTTTTTTAGAGTTTTTGCCTTCTTTTGCTCAATCTTTTGCAACCTGTTTTGCAGAGCTCTTTACCCAAAGTCTGTGGTTGGTTTGAGACCTTTTTTGGATTGGTTTTTGATGGTTTTTAATGCTTGTCACTCTATTTTGTCTTGATTGGAGCTTAAAACCTCTTTCAGATATGTGAAGTTGCTTTTTCTAGCCCCATGTTTTGTCGGGACAGTTTTGAGTGGTTTCTCTTTCTCCCTATCATTTCTTGGATTCTTCTCTGCATTTTATTTGTGTTCCTTGAATGCGTGATTGGTTGTAGAATCCTTGATGATTTTATTTCTTGTTAGAACAAGTTTCTACTTCTTTTCTTTCATCACTGCCTTGAGTGCATGACTTGTTTGTATCCCTTTTGCTTCGTGTCTTTTTCATCTACATACGACTCTTTCTCCTGATTGAAAGTAATGGAGCATTGAAGGTTTTGTATTTAATTTTTGTATACATCATAATCAAACAAAGAACATTGATGCATTTTTTCATTTTGGATAGTGAAACTAGGTTTCATTTGAAGTAGTGGAATTGCATGGTTTTTGGTTTTTTGGGACATTGTGCATCTGCATTGATGAATGTTTTCTCCTTCTCATAGTATAGTTTTCATCAAAATGAAAAGATTGAATATTCATCTCTTTGCATAACTTTCGAGCCGGTCAAAACACCATATTGTCTACGCCATTTTTCATTTTGAGTAACAACAGTCTTAAAAATCAAGCGCTAAACTAAAAATTGATTAGACATTTTTATATTTTCTCTTAGCAAACCTACATTATATTAGTTGTAGGTATTTGGAATAGGTGTGAAAGATAACTTTCCAAAGATGCAAACAAACATAGGATCTTGTGTTAGGGAGCGGTGAAATCCAATTGCTACATTTTGTTCTAGGAAGCCCTTCTCACACAAGGGTCAAACCTGAGGTCACATTGAGATTAACAGAGTTACTCACCCTACTTTGTTGGTCTTGGTGTAGATATTGTGCGTATTATGGGGGTCACTTGAAGGTATACCCACAATGATGAGTGGAATCCTTTCAAGTTGATTTCTAGCTAGATACCCTGCCCTTACGCATGGATCAGACTGTTAATTGTTTCCCTAGACATCATTGTTGTAGTTGGTAACCTTAGTGGCATATATCTTTAGGGTCTTTACACAAGGTGACTGTTGAGGGGCAAGTATTCACAATAACTAGAATCGACGTTGGCCAGACTCACTCGGGATCCTTGGAGGGTATACCCACAATTATGTGTGGAGATTTCACCAGGGTGTAAGTCCATTAAGCAGGTCGTCAACGTAACTTTTCCACCCACTCTATCTCAACCCCTTATTACTTTGTTCCCATGACATTGTCTTTCATCACAAACTAGTGTGCTCATTGTGAGAAGGTTTTGTTTGCTTGCTTGCTTACTAAATTTTTAGTGTGTGTTGTTTGTTCTCCCTAGCAGAATCTAGGTTGGATCTTTATTTTTATGGCGCCATTTCCCAGAATGACCAATGAAGGAACCCCTTTGCCATGGGAAGCCTTTGTTTTTTCCTCTTATGGAAACTTTGGTCCTACTTACATCGCTACTTTGAGCCTTCTAGGTCTCACAATTGAGTTACCTGTATGGTTGTTTTCCAGTCCAGTGATCTCGAATGCAGGTTCTTCAGATGTAAGCACACCACCCACACATCAACCTCATCTCGACCTTTCTCCTTCTTTGCCCATCAGGTCTCCTTCCATTTCTCCTTCTTCGCCTAGTGAAAGCTCTAAAGCGAGTATCCAAGTTGATAAGAAGAAGAAGAAATGGAAAGAGAAGAAGAAGAACTAGAAAGGGACCAAGCCTCCAACTACATCATATGTTGGATCCAAGCAACCATCTACTGTTAATATTACTGGGAGTCTTAATAAGGCCAATAAGATTAAAACGAAGAATCTAAAACCCAAATTCCCTTGCAGTCTTTGTAAGGGTGACCACTTTCTGAGGGATTTCCCTGGTATTCCCAAGGTCTTAGAAATGTGGTCCTCCACATCATCGGCCCCTACTAGACATGTTGGTGATGCCCCGTCAACTAGTGATGTTAAGGTTGGTAAGAAGAAGACAACTGTCAAATTTTCTTGTATGTTATGCGAAGGTGATCATTATTCTCACCTTTTTCCTCATGTGGATGAGGCTTCTTCTCTTTTGGAAAATCTTCAACTTCCAACTGCTTATCATAACATTTCCCCCAACCCATCGTTAGTTGATGGAATGGTCAATCTATTTCCATCCCTGGTCAATCTAGTTGATCAGGTGGTCAATCTAGTTTCATCCTCGGTTGAACCACTAACCAAAGTAGTTGATCCAGTTTCGTCATCGATCAACCCCACTTTTCTTATGAAAAGTGAAACCCAAGTGACTGATTGAGTCCCATCATTGGTAAGTCCCACCCTTCATCTAAAGAGTGTCAAAGTGGTCGATCTAGCTCTTCCATCGATTGATCCCATTCCTCCTTTGAGGAGTGCCAAAGTGACTGAACCAGTCCCTTCCTCGGTCAGTCCCATCCTTCATCCGAAGAGTGCCAAAGTGATTGCTCCAGTTACATCATCGATCAATCCCACTCTTCCTCTAAAGAGTGCTAAGGTGGTCGATCCGATCCCATCATCGATCGATCCTACTCTCCCTATAGAGAGTAAACCCAATACTGCCCATGTTTTTCTCGTTGATACAAAATCTACCATGCTAGGGGGCATTCATCCTTCTCCCACGAAACCCCCTCCAATTAATGAGGCCATCCTTTTTGATTGGGGTGCATTAACTGGACCTTGTCTTCCCTCTCACATTCCTTTCCATATTATAGTACAAGTTTGTGGTCGAGACGTTCCTCAGATGTTGATAGATGAAGGTGCATCCGTTAGTATTTTGTCCTCTATTGCTTGGTGAGCTTTGGGTTGTCCTGAACTTACATCGGTTACACAGAATATGTTATCTTTTAACAGAAGAACCAGTCAACCTTTACGGACCATTCCTCAGTTTCCCGTAACTTTGGGAGGGAAAATTGTCTTTGTTGATGTCATAGTAATCCAAGACCCTTTGGATTTCGCTTTACTCTTTGGGCGAGATTATGTCTATGCCATGAAATCCATTGTGTCCACTCTTTTTCATGTGATATCTTTCCCTCGTGATGGAAGAATTGTGACTATTGATCAAATTTCATTCATCGATCCTAACTGGATTACCTCCCTAAATGGTTCTTATATGCAGATAGTATCTCCCCCGCCACATGTTAATTATGTGGCGTTGTCTCACATGACTTCAAATTCCAATGACTTAGATTCGGTAGTTGACATGGTGGTCTCTTCGGTAGGGATTTTGGAGCCTGATCTCCTTACCCCTATCACAGACCTCGACATGTGTTCCTTCTAGAGTGTTTTCCTTCCATCCAGTGAAGACCTCTTGGAATCCATGACCGATTTTTGTCCCTTGACATGGTGTCCTTCCAGAGCATTATCCTCTTCGAAGCCATGATCAAGAAGAGGACACAAGCATGGTTTTATTTTTTGTGGCAAGCTCATTAAAAAATGAAATATAAATCTGGGGATTGAACCCGGAGCCTTGAGCATAGTTCTTTTCCTGTTTCAAGCGCGTTAAAAAATGAAACAATCACCTTTCCTAACAAGTTGATTCTTTCACTAGATCTCGTAGATGTCGAGTCGAGTCTTTCATTAGGTCTCGTATTTCAACCTTCATTTCATCCACCCTTATCCTTTTTTTCCATCTAGTACAGAAATTGGTGACAACCTCAAAGTCGGTGAATGAATTGAAGCTTGGGGGGCATGTCTCCATCCTTTTTGGAGTTAAGCCACTAGATTTCAAGCTGGGGGAAGAGTACGGAGATTAGTATTTGTTCTTTCTCACACTCGTAAAAACACGAGAATGTAACCAAGAAACCTTTTATGTCTTTTTCGGGCTCCCATTGGTATACGAAAAAGGAACCCCTTGGAGTCTCCTTTAATCTCTTTTCAGACTCTCTAAACATGAAAAGATTGTTGAGTGATCTTGCTTCCTTTCACACTCATTAAAAGTTTTAAAAGGGCATATTTCGAGTGGTAGTTTATCTCTTTTTCGGCATCATGAGACTAATATTACGAAAAAGGAAAACCCCGGAGTCATCTTTAAGTTCTTTTCAAACTCTCTAAACATGAAAAATCACGGAGTTTACCTTCTATGGACTCATTAAACAATCATACATTGAAGGGCACATATGGGACCGAACCCTTACTTCTTCCAGTTCATTAAACAAAGGAAGAGGTACTTACTGAAGGTGAGTTATATCAAGCATGTGTTACCATCCTTGATCTTGTTAAATTAAAAAGAGTTACTCATCTATCTGGATGGGGGAAAAATTGAAGGAAGCAAGCCAAGCAGTTTTTGAGAACATTACCAGTAATTCTTACAGTCACCCTTGAACATGACATTTTATCTTTGCACACATTTTGATCCACTGAACCTCTGCACTAAACCAATCCTCTGAGTCTTCTTACTACTTTGGGTCACCCGACGAAAGTCACTGTATCCATTGCATCATCATGTTTTGTTCCATGTCATGTTTCTGTTGTTGTGCTTCAATGTTCAAGGGAAGTATCTGCCTCGAGAGTCAACCATCACAAGTTTCATGTTTCAATACCTATGTCAGTCCATGTTCATTTGATCCACCAATTTACATCTTTGTGTTACTTTCGTGTCATTTATGGGGGATACATCAAGGAAATTCTTCGATGAGTTTGTTCCTGTAGACTTCAACACATTATCCGGTAACTAGAATTAGAAATCAGTTAGTACCTTGGGGCCTGCATGCCTCAATGGAAAACCTCCTCGCATCTGACAGTGGGTTTACATCATTGAGCTCTGATCAGATGATTCCATGAATATTCAACTTCATCTCATCCATTCACATTCGTTGGAATGTACTAGAGTACCTTGGGAATCATTGACATCAATGGTGATTTCCCTCACACTTGTTAACAGTTTACCTCATTGACCATTAATCAAGTAGTTTCTTCCATGTTCAACATCAAGACATCTATTCACATGGTTAGATTAATATTACATCAATATCGGTAATAAGACCATGGGTTGATTCATCACTCTTATATGTACTTTGCCCAGGTTGTGACGGAGTTTCTTTTGAACATTGACACATATATTGTCATATAGATCCACTTTGTATTAGTATGTGGCTATGTCTTGTCGTCTCGTAGATCCATTGTGTATTATTTGTGGCTATGATTAGTTCAAGTCATAGGATTATAGATCCACATTGTATCATCAGTAACTATACCATTTTATCAATATATTTATGGATCCACAGTGTATTTTATGGCGGCCATACCTTGAAAGTCTTTATCACTCAAGCATAGGTATGCCTGCCTTGGGTTTGAAACATGTCATAATATTTGTTTGATGGTTGTCTGCAGCTTCTATCAGGTTCTCTGAGTCCTTACCCTTGCTTGAAAAAGTCTAAAAAGTACTTCAGTCATCAGTTCTCATCTTCTAACTTCGCACTTTGGGGGGCAATCTGTTACACATCAAAATCACTCATTACAATAATGACCTAGTGTTGTCATCATCATCTCTCAAAGTGTTGCATTTTGGCCACAAGTATCGCAAATATAATACTTTCATATTGTCTATGTTGTGTCTCAGATGACAATATCAAGAACACTCACAAGACACCTCAAAATACTGTTTTGAAGAAGAGAAGTCATTTGACAAAGAGTACAAGTCTTTTCCCACTGAGAAACCCACTCAAATATCATTTTTGGAATGCAACGCTCCCCTATACACTGTCAAGGAGCGTTGGTGCTCTGTGCCCTATTTTGGGGGAGCGTTGCAATGCTCTATGCCCCATTCAAAGGGAGTGCTGCCCTTTTTGAGTGAATTTTGGACTGTTGAGAGAAATCAGGGAAGAATCCCCTCAATCTCTGAAGGTGTTTGGATTCGAATCTGAGGTCAAGCCTCAATCTTAGGAAAGATCCACAACTTAAGGAGAAGAATCCTCAACTTATCCCAAATATATCTTAAGTGGTTAGGCCTCTCCAAGCCTGTATAATGAGGCCTTCTCATGGTGAAAGGGAGATGGAGACATTGTGAAGCATCTAATTTATGATCTCATAAGGGAGATATCATTGAAGCATCAACCTTCTGTGTGTGGATTATTTGAGAAAGGGTCTGGACAAAGAGAGCTTGGCAAAGTTGTTGCACCTACATCCATGACTATAAGCACCACTTTGTTCTCACTAATATAAATCTATGCTTGGCCTTTTTCCTTTAAATTTTATGTACATTTCATGAACTTGTTTCTTTCATAGATCCATTATGAAGCCAATCATGGTAGAGTAGGAAGTATTGTTATTTCTCATTGTATTACAGGACCTTCTGAAGAACTTGGAGATCAAGATCAACCTGGATTGAGCAAGGACAAACGTCGGTAAAAAGGTATTTTTTATTATTCCTTCTTCTTATTTGATAGTTTAGCTTCATGAAAAGGAAAGTTAGTGTCCACAATATCACTTTTCTATATTGGTCATAGGGGTCTAGTATCCAAGAGGGAATCCACTTGTCTGTAGGGGGATTATCCTACAACACCTAGCCTTTAACACTTAGGCTCTCTGGCCTAATAAACACATAAGCCTATCATCTTATCAATACTCGGCTCACTATCCTACAAAACATGATTTACAAAATATGATTACAACAGGGCTCATCCTTTGGGATATTACAATCCCCTCCCCTTATTTTTGCACTATCCTCAGTGCAACTTTTACACAACATCCGCAGGATTTTCAAAATCTTCAAAGAGATGTGGGTATTCTTCCAGCATAGAATCCTCATGCTCCCATGTCCCGTCCTTAGGACCGTACCAGGTCCACTGGACATTTACAAGCCCTATAGCTCGATTATGGAGTTGTTTGCTTTTCTTGTCCAATATACGCACAGGATGCACTTGCAGGACACATTCTTGCTCCACCTGAATCACATTCCAATCGATAACATGATTATCATCAGGTATATATTTGTTAAGCAATGAAACATGAAATGTATTATGTACAGTCATGGATGTAGTTAATGCAAGCATTTATGCAACTGGCCCAATCCTTCCTAGGATTTCAAATGGCCCACAAAATATGGCTATCAACTTGGCACAGTTTCCCATCCTTAGGGAACTTCTATTAGCTTTCACTTTCAGGAAAACATGGTCACCCACTTTAAACTCCTTGTGGGTTCTTTTTTTATCAGCATAAATTTTCTGTCTGTCCTGGGTAGCATTCAAATTCTGCTTAATTTTTATCATTTTCTCTTCCATTTTCTTGAGCAACTTTGGCCCAACTACTACTCTGTCAGCTGGATTATCCAAGCTTACTGGAGTATTGCACTTTCTTCCATAAAGTTCTTCAAATGGGCTCATCTTCAACGATGCTTGATACCCATTTTTGTAGGTGAATTATACCAAGTGCAGGTAGTCTTCCCATTTCAATGGTTTGTCCATCACATATATTCTCAGTATGTCTTCTATCACTCGATTCACCCACTCTGTATTCCCATATGAATCAAGACGGTAGGCTGTACTGATATTTAGATTCGTTATGAATCCCTTGAATAACCCCTTCCAAAAATTTGAGGTAAATTTCGGGTCTTTGTCAGACACAATTGTCTTAGGAATTTCATGCAATCGTGCCACTTCCTTCATAAAAATATCTGCAACATCTATTGCCTTATGAGTGGTCTTTAATGGAATGAAATGGACATATTTCATAAGATTGTGCACCACCACCATGATTGAGTCATGTTGCTTTCCTGTTCTGGGAAATCCCATGATGAAATCCATTTTCACCACTTCCCACTTCCACTCAGGAATGGGTAAAGGCTGCAACAACCCTGTTGAGTGCATGTGCTTAGCTTTAACCTTCTGGCACTCCATACATCCGGAGATGTATTCAACAATATCTTTCTTCATAAATGGCCAAAAATAATGGCTCTTGACTGCTGCCACAGTTTTCCTATATCCAGGGTGTCTTGCATAAGGGACATTATGCATTTCATGCAAAATTATATGTTTCAAGTCCTAGACATTAGGTACATAAATTTTGTTCTTGTACATAATTATTCCATCAACCCCTCGTTTATAAATATCCACTTATATTGCTATATCTTTGCTACCAAATCTCTGTACTACAAATCTATATTTGCAACCTCCAAAATTTTTCCCTTTATATCAGTTTGGTACATGTTAATGGTTGT
Organism: Picea engelmannii; assembly: GCA_009831015.1. Classification (NCBI taxonomy): domain Eukaryota; kingdom Viridiplantae; phylum Streptophyta; class Pinopsida; order Pinales; family Pinaceae; genus Picea; species Picea engelmannii. Next base: position 95,230 of record ML792444.1, on the reverse strand, counting down.
ATCATGTAAGATGTGCACCTTTCTGCTTAGTGCATCAGCCACCTTGTTTTCCTTCCCTTTGATATGCTTGATATCAAATTCATATTCACACAGAAACTCTAGCCACCTACTCTGCCTAGCGTTTAGGGTGGGCTGGTCAAACAAGTATTTCAGACCTTTGTGGTATGTTCTCAATTAAAATATCCTCCCCATGAGGTAATGTCTCCATTTCCTCAGAGCGTGAATGATTGATGCCAACTCCAAATCGTGAGTGGAATAATTCTTTTCATGCTCTTTCAGCTTCCTGGACTCATAACAGATTACGAATCCATTATGGATGAGGACTCCTCCCAGCCCTTCCTTACATGCATCGATGCATACCATGAAATCTTCATTTGGGGATGTGATCCTCAGGATTGGAGCACTGGTTAAAAGTTTCTTCAATTTTTGGAATCTTTTGTCACAATCCTTTGTCCACATAAACTTCTTCTCCTTCCTTTGCAAGAAGTGATAGGGTGAGCTATCATCAAGAACCCCACGATAAACCTTCTATAATATCCCGCTATACCCATAAAGGATCTAACTTCCGCCACATTCCTTGGTGCTGACTATTCTCTGATGGCCTCAACCTTCTCAGGATCCACGACGATCCCTTCTTCTAAAATAATATGCTCCAAGTAATGGATCTGTTCCTTATAAAATGAGCATTTTATCAACTTGGCATACAGTTGGTGCTCTCTTAGCATTGCAGCAGCATCCTCAGGTGTTGTTAATTCTCTTCCTCTGACTTGGAATACACCAGAATGTCATACAGGAAGACTATGACAAACTTGTCTAGATAGTCCCTAAACACACCATTCATCAAGCACATAAAAACAGCAGGTGCGTCCGATAGCCCAAACGACACCACTGTGAACTCGTATTGACCATACCTTGTTCTAAAGGTGGTCTTTCTGATGTCTTCATCCTTTATTCTTACTTGGTGATATCTTGATCTGAGATCTATCTTTGAAAATATCTTCGCATCCTTCAACTGATCAAAGAGGTCATCAATCCTCGACAGAGGGTACTTGTTCTTGACAGTTACTTTGTTTAATTGTCAGAAATCAGTGCACAACCTCAACGTTTGTTGGTATAGGGGAAAACTCAGGGTTCAGCTCCAAGAGTGCACCAACAAGACCTAACTACTGGCCCTTTCGACAACACCTGCAAAGAAGATGCAGTCTCACCCGAAGTAGATATGGGGGGGGGTTGCAGGACATAGATGTCTACAAACAAGGGGAATATCAAGTGGATCTAGTACTAGAACGACACAACATTTATATATATCTTACCAGTTTAACTCTACTCCGCACAACTATCTATCATATCTAACATAGTATAGCAATAATAGTATATCAAATGGAAACGAGCATAGCATCAATCACACAAAACACAAGGTATATGTGGTTCACCCCCTCTCTAGGGCTACGTCCACAAAAGTGTGATTGAAATATATTAGGATGAAGCATACAATTCTTGTCTGTGCTCTCATCTAGCAAATCCCCTTTCTCCTCCTCGCTATCTCTTCCCTCCCTGCACACCCACATGTAGGGTTGATCTTCACACCCAGTTGAAGATATTACAATAAAGAAGGCTCTCGTACTCAACACTTCTCTCTCACACAATATTACTCACTCGATCACACAATGACAAAGACAACAATACAAATCATAACACCCAACAACAACAACCCATCCCAGGTCCTCTTGACCTTTATTTATACATTACAATCACTCACCGACATCCTTAGGCCGAAACCTAGGTGTCAAAACCCTAGATACCAAAACCCTACGTCAAATTGACCCATTTTTTCAGGGCTTCGCCAGCCTGTCTTTCCCTCCTTCTCACGCGGTGCTCCGAAGCATCCAATGATGGATTTTCCACTTGCTGAGTTGTCCATGACCCTTCTTCCTTGTTGATCTGTCATCCTCAATCTCCTCATCCAACGACTTGCTTACTTTTACTTCGCTCTGTGTTTTCTACTCTTTTGCTCACTTCGACCCAGTAACAGTCACTGTGTCTTCTGCGCAGTTCACATTTTGCCTTTTCTTCCTTGATCTTCGCTTACTTTCATAAAAAAGGGACAAAAGGCCCCTAACACTCACCTGTGACTCGTCCCAAGGCACTTCATATCCGATCCTTCTATTTTACTTCGACTTTAGAGTGCGCAGTGCAACCTCTGCTTTCTGCTTTTCTACCTCCTTTCCTTCCCCGTGGAGACTGACTTTTCTGTGTCTGGTACCCAGTTTCAATTGCACCTGGTACCTAGACCCTTTTCCTTATGCTTTTACTGAGGGTTGCGATGCAGTTGGTTGTCACAGTACAATTTCAACCGTCTCCCATTTACTAATCCTTCCTTCGATTCTCCATTCAAAGTCTTCAACTGCCCAACTCCTCCTTCTGTAACATAGGCGATCTCATATGGCCCAAGACAATGTGTTCTGAACTTCCCAGGATGATTTATGAACTTACTGTCATATACCAGTACTAGGTCACCTTATTTAAATGCCTTCTTCTTGATGTGTTTGTCATGATAGGCCTTCTCTCTTTCCTTATGTACCTGCTGATGGAATCCTGCAATAAATCTATCTTCTTCTAGTTCAACCAACTGTGCAAGCCTTTCTCGAACAATGCCAATGTCATCCATATTTGTAAAGGAAGCAATTCTTAGGCTTGGTACCAAATATTCCATTGGGACAATGGCTTTGAGACCATACACCAACTTAAAAGGGGTCTGCATTGTTAGCTTCTTGCAAGTGGTTTTGTAGGGCCATAGTACTGTTGGTACTCTTAAATTCTAGTCATCCCTGTTCACACTGCAAATCTTCATCAACGCTATCTCCAAGATCTTGTTGAATGATTCTACTGTTCCATTTTCTTGTGGATGGTAAGGTGTGCTCTTCTGATGGTGGACTGCAAATTCCTCAGTCAGGGCTTCAACTGTTTTATTTATGAAATGTGTGCCTTGATCACTCATAAGGATCTTTGGGCATCCAAACCTTGTTATGATGTCGTCAAATATGAAGCACGCAGTTGTAGTTGCACTATAGTCCTTAACTGCTCTTGCTTCGGCCCATCTAGTCAAGTACTTTTTCGCAGTAATTATGTACCTTGATCCTCTGCGCTTTCCTGGTGGGTTTATAGGTCCCATGAAATCAATGGCCCATTTCTCAAATTATTGTAGGGTCAGTTGTGGTGCTAATGGAATATCATCTCTTCTGGACGGTTTCTCAACTCTTTAGCATACATTGTAGGCTCTGTAATAGTCTTTAGCATCTCTGTGTAAGGTAGGCCACCAAAGGCCAGCTCTAAGAACCTTCTACATAGTTTATTTCCCTGCATAATGTTCTCCTGTGATGTCTTCATGAGATTCTGTGAGGATCAATGGTTACTCTTCCTCCATAACAGACCTTCTCAATATCTCATCAGGTCCCATCTTGTATAGTTGTCCAGCTATAAGTGAAAATTCTGTAGCGCGTACTACTAGCTATTTCTTCTAAGGAATTGTATACTCGCTAGGTGTCATTCCTGTTGATGGGAACTGGACTATTTCTACGAAGTGGTCATCAATATTTCTAATGGCCAGTAACTGTGCATCCGACAGTGTATCCTCCAAACTAGTCGGCTCTTCTCCATGTTCCAACCTTGACAAGTGGTCAAGACCTTTGTTCATTCTCCTTGGCTTAACTACAATCTCGAAATCATATTCTTGAAATAACAGAAGTCATATGCATATTATCCCCCCCAACACTAGCTTCTTGACTAGGTATTTCAACGCGGAATGATTAGTAAACATTTTAAAGTGTCCTCCCAACAAGTAGTGTTGAAATTTCTGCAGTGCATACACCATGACTAATCCTTCTCTCTCAGTAGTGGTGTAATTAATCTCATTTGTGGATAGTTTCCTGCTAGAAAAATATAATGGATGGTCAATATTTCCTTCGCCAGGTTGTGCTAACACTGCTCCTAATGCAATGGAAGATGCATCAACATGCACGTGAAAATCCTTGCTCCAATCTGGGAAAACTAGAATGGGCATAGTAACCATTTTCTGTTTCAGTGTGTTGAAGCTCTGCTGGCATTCTTCTGTCCAACTAAACTGACAGTCTTTCTTCAAAATATTCTCCATAGGTGTTGTAATTTGGGAATATCCTTTAATGAACTTCCTGTAATATCCAATATGTCCCAACGTAGTGCGCAGCTGTTTGACTGACGTATGAGGGGGTAAATCAACTATAATAGCAATTTTAGATGGATCTACCAACAATCCCTACTTGCATACAATATGACCTAACAACACTCCAAATGGTGAAAATAAGATGCATTTCTTCAGATTCAAGGCAATTTGAAATTGTCTTCATTTTTCCAACATTAACCTTAGACATTCAATATGATTTTTCAATAAACTAAAAACAGTGCAATCATCAAAATATGCTTCTAGAAATTTATGCAGAAATTCCTTGAATGCTTTGACCACCACCCTGGAAAAGATGGTTGAGGCGTTATTAAATCCAAATGGCATCATTGTATACTGGTAGGATCCCCATTCTGTTGCAAACGTGGTCTTATGGCGATCTTCCTTAGCAATCCGTATCTGATGGTAATCTGAAAATCCATCTGTAAAATAATATACCTCCTGGCCTCCCACATTATCTAACACTTCGTCAGTGAATGGTGTAGGAAAGGGGTCATGAAAACATGTATCATTCAACTTCCTGAGATCTACATAGATCCTGATGTCTCTAGTCTTCTTGTCTTGTACCACCATAGGGCTAATCCATTCTGACTCTTCGACAGGTTCTATAATTCCTGCTTCCGGCATTTTATCAAGCTCAATCTTCACTTTCTCTTTATAATTAGGGTTCAATCTGTAGGGTCTCTGTTTGATGGGTATTGCATATGGTTTAAAATGGATCCTCATCTCTCCCATAGGCCCTTTAATTCCATTCATATCATTAAACTTGGTCGGAAACAAGTCTCGATATTCATTCAGTAACTCTGTTATTTTGTCAATAGTAGAAGCATCCCAATAATCTCCAACATTTGCAAGATTCAGTGTCTATTCTGTTCTAATATTGATCTTCTTAATCTTGATCGGTTGTTCAATAAATTCTATATCAACTCCTGGTCCTTCCACGTCTCTTTGGCCTTATGTTTTGGTAATGTTCACCTTCCTAGGATCATCGTCTTCATCAACATTGATGTTGTAACAACCTTGTAGTTTCTGGAGAGGCGCAGTCCATTCGTACTCTTATTGTTCTAAAGGGGGGCTAAAGGCCTCCTCAAATACTTTCTATCTTACAATCTGTAACACTTTATCTACTGAAGGATATTGACTGTCAAATAAGAAAGTGGTTACAAAGTTCTGAGTCATACCTTCCCAATCTGCAGTGATGAGGCGCATCTCCGCTTGAAGGTACCAGTTGATAGGGGTTGTGTTGAGTGTGTTAATGAATTTGTGCACCCACTTCTCTTGAGGAATGGTTCTCCATGCTTCCTCACAACTTCACACATGGTCCTTTGGGCAGCTTCAACTTGTGTAGTGAACTTCACAACCTTTTACTTGTGATGAGAACCACGTGGTCATTAGGGTACGCCATTGTAATCATTCTGTAATGTTGTTTTAATGTGTCCCCCACCATATTGCTAGTGTTTCTTTCAAGGCCTCGTCCATTGCCAACAACCTCTTTTGTGTTGGTACACTTGCTTCAAATTCCGACAAGAAGGTTTCTAAAGGATTCAGACCATCAAAAGTGGGAAAGTTACTTACTGTTGTGTCAATCCAGCAAACTTCTCTAGTTAATCTAGCGCATCTCCTTGTAGATACTTCATACATATTATTCTACTAGTTCTCTAGTGCTTCTTCTGAATCTTATGAGCATGCATTGTCACTTCGCCAGCTTAGGTTTCCATCGACTGTAGGATTAATGTAATCCTGCTTCCTGGCTGTTAATTTGTATATGTTTTCCAGTTCATATGCACAGTCTTCTTCTTTTATAGGTTTTGTATATCGCTGACCTTCATCTGGATATAAAGGTGAAATGACCCTAAGGCCATCTCTTTCAAAATTCATTCGTCTTTTATTTAAATAAACCACAGTGGAATTATTGAAATCCCAATCAATTCCTAACAACGCAGGGTAAGGGCAGTTGTCATCAACTATCACAATTACCTCAAAATATGCAAATGTTCTTACTTCGTCGATGTCCACAGGGACATGTTCCAATATTCCAAAGGGGATTACTACCTCCTGGTTAGCCATCCTAAGCATGATAGGGGAATATATCAACTTTGTTTTTCCCATCAGTGCCCAAGTTTGCTTCGTCATGACATTGACCTCTGACCCTAAGTCAAGGATCACGTAGTCTATTTCACATTCTCCTATTTGAGAATTCAAGTGTAATTCCTTATTTGTTCTTCTCTTTTTATTGATTTGGTGTACTTCCTTATTCAGTAAGGGGTCTATATTTCCTAGCTCATACTGTCTGATTAAATTTTGTAGCTCTTGTACAATGCTCTCATCCTGAATCAACTTAATACAAGTATATACAAATTCCATGATATTTCTTACCTCTTTTCCTTCCTTTGGCAAAGCAGACTGATTGAATTCCAGAGGCATTCCATATTCTCTTACTTATGGTCATGTCTTTGATGAATAACCTTGGTCTGCTTTGAACTCATTTCTTGCTTCCTAAAATATTTGTCTTTCTTTCTTTGCATAAAAAATTTGTGTCTTTTCTGTAGCTTTCCTGATTCCTGAGTCTTTTGTAGTCTTTCCTAGGGTCATTCTATCTTCTCCTGTAACATCACCTCCTCTAATGATAACAACGACTCTAGGGTCCTCTCCGCGAGGTTCAGCATATATCAGTTGCACTTGTGGGTTCTGCTGAGGTCCTTGTCTTTCCTGAAGCTTATCTAGCAGCACTGGACAATCTTCTATAACATGTTCGAAGGAACTGCAGTAGCTGCAAGTAGTGCAAGGGTTCTGATAGTCCCTTGTTAAGTGTTCTAGTTGTGCGCAATTGTAATAGATGATCTGTCCTCGGCCTCAACCCATACCTCCTCCTCCTTCTTGTCCTCAGAATCCATCACGAGGATTGAAGTTTCCTCTCCCAGGGGAGTTACATTGCGTAGTGTTTCTTTATTTCTATACTTCACCTTGAATTTTGTATATGTCTCTTGACCTTTCATGCATGAGATCAAAATCCCTAAAATCCCTATCATCATGCCCCATGGACTTACAGAATGTGCAATACAAATTTGTGGGTGTATGAACATATTTTTTCATGTAATAACACTCACCAGGGCGATGTCTATTTTTACATACCTCGCACCAGGGTAGGGTGACTTTATTCAAAGGGCTCAGAGCTCCAGAGGCCAAGTATTCATGAAATAAGGGACAATGTTCATTGTCATGGCCTTCTGATTTGCATCTGACACAATAGATTTCTTCTCTTTTATCTTTCCCCTTGTCTTTCTTCATATCTTCGACATACAGAGACAAACTAGTTAGTTGACTCAATATTTGACTCATACCCGAGTTGGATTCTCCCATAGGGGTTGACTCTAAATTCATGGCGATCTCCAACGCCTCAGCCTGCGAAGCAATCTTGTGTTTCAGCAGAGGAACTCTGATGTGTGGTAAGAGGGCAGCAATGAACCATTCTTTGTTCTCCTCATCTGGGATATGAAAAGTCAATCTGCATGTTAAGGTCTTGAATCTCTTATTGAATTCCCAATCAGGTTCAACTACATTCTACTTGATCTCTTTCAGCTCTGTAATACATTGTGATTTTTATTTGGGTTTCTTGAATTCTGCAATCAATACATTCTTGATCTCATTCATCGGCTTAGGTTGTGCAAGTCCTTGGACAAGATTCATGTACTAGATCAACGTGCGATCCCTTAGAGTAGTGCTGAACTGAGTTCTTTTAACAGCTTCGTCGACGACATTTTTAATATTCCATACGGATTCACATAGGAACCAATGTTGATCAGGATCTTCAGATCCATCTCCCCTAAAAATAGGGAGCCTCATCTCATCTTCCATAGATCTTCCTAGGGTTCCTGACTGAGTATCTGGTGGACTACTAGTGACAGTGCTATGAACGCTCTAGTGGCTTCGATTACTCTTATTTCTTAATTCTACTGAATCTACCAGATAGATAATAGTACTTACTTCGACAGTCTGCACAATTCCTGAAGTTTCTGGCTGTTCCCAGCGAGGCTCTTCAGCTTTCCCTTCCTCCACCCTAATGAGTTATGAATGTTCTTTGTCCATTAGATCTGCCTCTTCTCCACTGTAGAAACCCTCATCCTAGTAGTTCTTCTTAAATAGGTTCGCAAGATGAATTTCTCTTAATTCTCTCCCACTGCGCGTATGTCCATCCTCTGTGTCATTGTCGCTGTCTAAATTCTTGAACATTAACTTTTTCAAATCCGACCAATCTACTGTATCTTCAAGATGTTCTTCTCATGCAATAAAATATTGATCTTCAACTTCAGAAAATGTAAAAAATTTCCTCTGGGTCCCTTGAATAAATATCTTTCAGCTTGGTTGTATGAATCTACTCTATCAACAACAAACTCGGTGATGTACCCTCCAATGGTGCTACCAAACCAGTGATATACTACCCTTGATATAGCGTTATCAACTCTCTTGACCTCCTTGATTAGCACTAACATCCATACCACAGGTGGCTTAGATCTGACCTCAAACTGGGTATCTGCTAACCTAGCTAACCACTCATATAGCTCCTGATGGATTCCTCCAAAGAAAATCTCATGTATATCAGTAAAGATATATCTTCCTAACCAATCCTCTGCATTGAGATTAGGGTTCTTGTTCTGGGCTTCAGCGAAGTCCTTTTCTTGATCCTCTATCCATTTCCAAATCTCTTTCTTTGATGGACGCCACCTTGACATTCATTCAAGAATATTTTGATCCCGACAATGGAACCATTTTTTGACACAGGGGCAGACCCAGGGTTCAGCTCCAAGAGTGCACCAACAAGCTCTAACTACTGGCCCTTTCGGCAACACCTACAAAGAAAATGCAGTCTCACCCGAAGAAGCTATTGGGGGGGTTGCAGGATAGAGATGTCTACAACCAAGGGGAATATCAAGTGGATCTAGTACTATAACGACACAACATTTATATATATCTTACCAGTTTAGCTCTACTTGACACAACTATCTATCAGATCTAACATAGTAATGCAATAACAATATTTCAAAGGGAAAAGAGCATAGCATCAATCACACACAACACAAGGTATACATGGTTCACCCCCTCTCTAGGGATACGTCCACAAAACTGTGCTTAAAATATATTAGGATGAAGCATATAGTTCTTGTCTGCGCTCTCAGTTAGCAGATCTTCTTTCTCCTCCTCGCTATCTCTCCCCTCCCTGCGCACCCAGCTGCAGGGTTGATCTTTGCACCCAGATGAATATCATACAATATATAAGGCTCTCATACTCAACACTTCTCTCACACACAATATTACTCACTTGACCACACAATGAAAAAGATAACAATAACAATCATAACACCCAACAACAACAACCCATCCTAGGTCCTCTTGACCTTTATTTATACATTACAATCACTTACCGACATCCTTAGGCCAAAACCTAGGTGTCAAAACCCTAGATACCAAAACCCTAGGTGCCTAAAACCCTAGGTCAACTTGAAACTCATTTTCAAGGCTTTGCCAGCCTGTTTTTCCTTCCTTCTCGCGCGGTGCTCCAAAGCATCCAATGGTGGATTTTTTCACTTGTTGAGTTGTCCACGATCCTTCTTCCTTGTTGATATTTCATCCTCAATATCCTCATCCAATGGCTTTCTTCCTTTTACTTCACTCCATATTTTCTTCTCTTTTCATCACTTCGACCCAGTAACAGTCATTGTGTCTTCCGCACAGTTCGCATTTTTCCTTTTCTTCCTTGATCTTCGCATACTTTCATAACCAAGGGCCAACAACGTTCCATCCTTATTCTTCACGAATAGAACCAAGGCACCCCAAGGTGACACACTTGGGCGAATGTACCCCTTCCTCAAAATCTCTTCAAGTTGCAACTGAAGTTCTTTCAGCTCTGGTGTTCTCATTCTATACGGATCTTTTGACACTCGAGTTTCTCCAGGCATCAAATTTACAGAGAAATCAATATCTCTCTTCGGAGGTAGTCTAGGTACCTCCTGAAATACATATTCAAACTCTTTTAGTACTTCATGGTCTCCAATATTTGATACCTCATCCTTAGATGCTTCCTCCATATGGGATGCAAACAACTGACAACCTTTCCTGTAGCATTTCTTTAGCTGTAATGCTGAAATTTCTATGACAACTATAGCTCTGGGAATTCCTTGGACTGTTCTATGATTCCCTTCCTCATCTAGGCAAGTAAATGCCTTGTTACGATAGTCTAGGAGGGCATGGTGTTGGTCCAACCAGTCCATCCCAATTAAACAGTCATAAGAGCCTAAAGGCAGAATATTCAATTCAGCCTCCGTGCTCAATCCTTTCATGTCCATGGGACAGGACTTAACCAACTCAGTGACTTTCCTCTTGGTTCCTATAACACACTGCACTAACCAAGACTTTTCATGTTTTCTTCTTGATAAATGCAAACCTTCCACCACTCTAGGATCTATATAACTATGGCTAGCCCCTGAATCAATTAAAATAATAAGTGGTCGGTTGTTAATCATACCTTCCACTTCAATCATGTGCAATTGAAATTCAGCGTGCTTGTTGTCTAGGGCTACGTAGATCCTTGGCATTCTACTGCCATGTCCTCCATTGTTTCAATTTGTTGAACATTGTGGAAGGATATCACTTTAACATTTCTATGGGGGCAATCTTTGTACCTATGAATTCCTTTAAAACCCCAACACTCCATAGGTGTCTGCCTTGGAAATTGACCACCCACTTTAGCCTTTCTGGGATCTCTAAAAGATGGTTGTCCCTGAGGACTATTTTTGAAAAAGGGAGGCTTGTTTCCCTTCTGCCTCTGTTCCTTCTTGAACTTTTTCTTGTCATCCCAAGCCTTCTATAAGGTAGTATTTTCTCTCTATTGTTCATATAAACATCTTTCTCTTCTTATTGTTTCTTCCATAGACTTAGGGTCATCATATTGAATCTTGTCACCAATAGAAGGTGGTAATCAACTTAGATACCTCTGAATCTTGACAATCTCCTCCTTGATGAATAGAACATACTTCAACAGTTCCAAAAATCTTCGCTCATATTCATCAATGGTCATGCTTCCCAGTTTGAGTTCAAAGAACTCTTTCATCTTTCTTTCATAATATCTTCTATTCAAATATTTCTTCTCAAAATACCTCTTGAATTCCTTCCAAGTGATATCTTTCTCTCTAATGTGTTGCACCTACAAAAGTTGATCCCACCACATGGATGCTTTTCCTTTCAACTGATACATCACAATTCTTCCTTTGGCATGAGAGGAATAATTCTTCAATTGGAAGTACTTCCTCATGCCTAGTAGCCATGTCTCAACATCTTCTTCTTTCTGGTGTTCTCCATCAAATGTGGGAGGCTTAATATTATTCATTTATCCTTTCTGTTCATCCACTCCATACCTCCTATGCTTTCTTGTAGGAGATGGGCTTGAACTACCACGTCTTTCTTTACTGGAATTCTTTGGGGAGAAACAATGATGTCCGCTAACACTCCTCGATCTTTTTTTCCTCTTAGGGGTCATGCGACTCCCTATTTTTCTTGTGTCACTCTCCTTTTCCAATTTCTTTTCGATCATATCCAATCTCTGCAACAACTTCAAGTTGAATTCACCCTATTTATCCATAGTTTTCTTGAGCCTTTTGCTATCATCTCAATGTGCCTGGGCATATTTCTGCAATCTTTGAATGATTTTCATCATATGCCCTTCCTTATCCATCTCCTTTCCATGCCCATTGGAGTTCGATCCTTCGAATCTCAAGTTGGCATCCATTCCTTTTCTTTCATTCTCTGAACTGGAGGAAATTCACACCTCTTCCATTTCTTTGCAATCAATGACAACTTTAACTGGTTTTGGCCCTCATCAAACTTCCGCAATCACATGAAAACAACCAAAATTTGTCCGGCCATCTCTTTTAACAAATTCCACACAATCAAAACCAATCCGATTTAAGAAAATTTTTAAATTTCATGAAACTTTTGAGCTCTTCTTGGATCTGTAACTTTTGGGAGATAGCCCCCCATTTCTCAGTCCCCAGCCCATGCGATCACGGGTTGTGACCAAACACTAGACCACTATCTCTCAAGTTTTGGTTATCGAACTCATGACATCAGGTGGATCAATGGTCCACGTGTACACGACATCCAATGGTTGGAACCCACTGTGGTCCTTTTGTCATTGAAGTTTTGGGACTTTGGGACTTCGAGGTTTCGGGACTTTGGACCTCACAGGTTCCCACACTTGTTTCCTCCAAATCTTTCGACATTTGAAACTCTAATTTACTTTATCCTCTTCGGGCCCACATCACACAGTTGTTTCCAACAACCACAGTGGCATGTGGCATGCTTAGGAGGGTCCACATCACCTTCGGTGATGTCATCGGGTCCTACCACATTCACTTTTATTTTCGGGAGTTTGGGTTTCGGGAGTTTGTGCATCCGCACATATCGCTTTTTCCGATAGCTAAAATCGCGAAATTGCGATTTACTTTCAGTTTGATCCAACGGTCAAGTTTTCTTCCTCCATTCTACAGTGTATATCATTTCAGGACTTCGGAATTTTGGGCATGGGGAGTTCATGCATCAACACAACTTTATTTTCTCGATAGCCAAAATCACAATCTTCTCCTTCGTTTGATCCTACGGTCAAGATCTTTCCTTGCGATCTACGATGTAGATATTTTCATGACTTCGGAGTTTTAGGCATCGGGATTTCGTGCCTCAGCACATCTCACTTTTCCTGATAGTCGAATCCCTGAAAGGTTTCCAGGATAACTCTCTTGCACCTTCTCCAGATCTGACGATCGTGAGGGATCTCCTTTCCTCCTGACCAAATCCAACGGCTCCAACACTTCATGTGTTTCCATCTCTCTCTCTTTGTGGCCAAATACCACAATGATTGCAGTTTTGTAACACGTCCAAGCAACCCCTTAGCACTCAGAAATAATCTAAGGTTCAAAATTTGTCCCTCGAGACACAATTTCTACCTGAAATCTTGGGTCCAATGGCCCCTTATCTGGCCCATCTAGGCTCAACATTGAAAACATTGGATCTGATACCAAAATGTAGCATCCCCGACCTTCCAAAGGCCGAGAAATGCTACCAACACTTATGAATTTATCCCTTTAAATATCGGATACCATACTATAAAATCTTCCAGGATGTCAACCCACGTTAGGAGTAATGCTATTGTAGAATAACACTTATATAACATGCATTTAAATAAATTCAATACATTAACACAGAGTAAGCGCATAATTATTGCTAGCATACATAATCCATGGCATTAACAATAATTCATATGCACAATAGTAAACATCATCGCAACATAATACATGATAATATTGTAAGCATCACAAACATGCATTTAAAAGATGAATTTAAACACATGCATATACTTATCTTTGAAACTAGATGTAATTCACCAACTACATGCAGACCTTCCATGAACCTCCTAGCCTTAGATCACACTGCTCATCACTCTCAGCAGTAGGTCACCTGACTAAGCTCCACCGGGTAGGGAATCCTAGGCTAGGCAAGGTCAATGAGAAGACATCCAGTTACTGTAACGACCCCTTCGTTACGTCTATGAATAGCGAAGTACAATAGGACATTTGCTTTTGGTTTTTAACAAATAAGAAATTAACAACATCACCTAGTTCACTAAGGTGTCACATGTTCACAATATAAACAACTCTACATATCATTGCGGAACGAGAATTCAAACTATAAAGCCAACAATCTCATCATATTATCACCAATAACAATAATTTGCCGAATATAAAACGCTTTCTACTTTACCCATAAAAATCATACCTTGGCCACA
>ML792444.1:55105-67154 GCA_009831015.1 Picea engelmannii | reverse complement strand
ATGTGGCACATTATGGAGATCAAAGAATTGCTCCATCTGAAGTATCCATGTGATTGGGTCCTTGCCATCAAACTTCCTCATATCAATCTTAGGAACGTGGTTGGTCTTGAAAACAAAGTTGGAGTTTCTCCATTCTTGATTCATTTTCCTTGTGCCCTCATCATGAATTTCATGGGATGCATTTTCACTTTCAGGTGTCTTCTCTGTTACAAAATTTTTCAATACTTCCATGGTCTCCCCTTTTAAGCCATCTATCCTAGTATCCAACTTATCTTCCATTGAATCCATCTTATTTTGTAGTTAATTTATGTCCCTATGCATTTCTTCACCTTCACCAAGAGTCCAAGTAGGATTTTCTGGAGGCTTATTTGGTGTAGAAGTTCCCTTTTTGGGTGGCATGTTGACCAAGTATCACTTTTGAACCTTGATTCTGAGGTGGTTCTGCTAGACAATATTTCTTCTGTTGTATCTCCCAAGTTTCATCCCTTTTGGGTATGAAACATTCTTTTATGTAATTCTATGATATTTCCTCTCTACAATGACATAGGTCTGATCAAAATTGGGTGTGCCAAGTGGAATTTACGATAACTTCCCCACAACTTGCCTATTTTTTGCCTTTCCAGGAGATCTCACTTGTATAGTCTGCCCCGCACAACATGATTGATATAAAATTCTGAAACTCACACCAGAAATACTACAGACTGTCCACAATCCAATGAAACCAGTCCCACACAATTTGGATACTATATGAACAAGTTATGATTGTTTTACCTGGAACACCTTATTGAGACTAGTCAATAGGACTAGTCAGATACCCCATCTTACACAGGGTGTATATACAAATTTAAGATGACCCAAAAGATTAAATTTTTACCAAAGATACCTTACTAATTTATGTAAATAGCCTTTGGAGTTCAAGGTCTAAAATGTTACAGAATTTTTTTTATAGTGAAAATTCCGCAATGATGCAGTTCAAGATGATTCCATAACCCTATATTGTACAGGTTGTATCTTCGAAAGTATAAGGCCTCGAGAGATAAATTTTGAACCCAAAGTACCTTGATCCATCTTCTAAATATCCTCCAAGCCGTTCCTTTTGAAACGTTGTAGAAAAAAAGTTATTCTGAAAATTCCAAGGTGTCTCAAATGTAGCAGTGAAACCCCAAGACCTTGAGCTATGATACCATATGTTAAGAACCAAATATCAATATAGCATAGAAAATCCTCAGAAAAATTACTCAACGCCTTGAAAAAGAGATAATTTTAGATAATAAGCCTCTTCGAGGGGGCAACCTCCTTTTACCTCACTTAAATGTTCAAGTACAAGATGATTCAAAATGAAAATGTCTCCTTGGTATATATAGGAGACTAGGAGGTATAATTACAACTAATGGCCTAAAGCCGACATAAATAAAATAACATTACTAATATAATATGCCCCAATTAAGGGGTAATGAGCCAATATTAGGGCTTAACACTAATCATGAAGCATACCCACTCATCGAAATGGGTCTCGGAATTTTCAAAGACCCATCATTGTTAGGAACTTACCATGGTGCACCACCGCTCCTTCATCCTTCCAATCAGGTATGCATCGTATTGTCCAAAGTAACTAACATGGATAATACCCTTCCTCCCAGGGAGGCTTCTATCATATCTAACGTCCCACTAGTCGCAAAGCTTTTCCCTCATGAGCCTCCTACAAACTCGTTGACTCCACCAGTTCACAATTTCACCTCTCCCCAAGGCCATATCCCATTTTGGGAGACAGTTCCCCAAGCCAGTACTCAAATCCCCTTCTTCTACTCTCCACCCGGTGTACAAGCTTTCCAAGTATCTACAACTCTTACCCTCCCTAATATGGTGTTGGAAATTCCAGTTTGGTATTTACATCCACCAGAGATGGTTCCTCAACCATCCCTTCCCCCCCAAATAGAAGGAATCCCAATGACAATTCCCATACTCACTCCCACCATACCCTCTACACCCCCACTCACTAACCTCCCTGCCACAGCTGGGGGCAGGCGAAAGAAGAAGGAGCCCACAGCTCCATTCCCCCCATGCGTCCAACCTCCTTGCATGCTATGTGAGAAAGATGGACACCCAACCAACAAATGCCCATCTCTACCCGAGTTACATAACCTAATTCAACTCAATCAAACACCATCATCGCTTGTCACTGTAGCAAGTACTGCCGCTACCTCCCCTAATGCAAGTAGAAAAGGGCTGCGAACCAAATTCGCTTGCGCCATATGTTCAGAATATGGCCATTATACACACCATTGCCCAGCACTACCTCAATTCTAGCAAACATTAGTTGTAGTACGCCAAAGCTTCCAGCACGAACCCAATCCAGCTACATCATCCCTACCAAACATCACTGACATCCATTATGTCACGACTTCAGTCAATGAACGTATGAGATTCCCTTGCTCTCTATGCGAATCCTTAGATCATTTTACATACCAATGTCCTATGATCATTGAATACAGGCAATGCCAATCGACCTTAATTCAAACCCCTGTGCCCCGTACAAAATTGATGATTAACCTTACCTCATCACTAGAGATTCTTCATATCATTTCTCCTAAACCAGAGGCACTCCCTATTCCTCTGTGGTTCTTGGATGACTTATCTGAGGATTTACCCCCAATTCTCCCGTTCATTTCCCTACGGAAATTTTACATCCAACTACCATTGGTACTCCTCAGTACCTCGATATTTGTTTTATGTCAAGCAAACCATCACAATATCATTGCATTGTTCCCCCTGCTCCTTCATCCCTAAAGGACAACCACATGGTAACAATCATCGATATCACTCTTTACGATCCCTTGTATTCCCGCCAATTCCACTGTGATGAGGACATACTTGAAGAATTAAACACCCCCGACTACTCGTGGGATGCGCTACACTACAAAGCACTCTTCTTTCCACAGGAAGCCTTCACGCCTCCTAACCAACACCCCATATACACATTTGAAACCAAGGATTTTATCCCATCAGGGCATATCGACTGGTTCAACAACCCCATTCCTGCCCCTGATGCTTTTGAAGAAGGCAACATGGACAACATTTCCATGACCATCAAAATCAATATTTCCATCAAAAATGGAGTCGTCGAAGAAATCACCATTGGCGCCACATGCACTCCTAAAGAAATCACCACCTATAAAACCCTCTTCCAAGAATATCGGGATATTTTTGCCTGGTCATACACAAAAATGCCTGGCCTTAATCCCTCTATTGTCGAACAACGCATTGACACCTCACCTGATATTACACCGGTTCGTCAAAAACAACGACCTCTACACCCATCCAAAGTCGTGGCTATCAAAGCCGAGATTGACAAATTACGTGTGGCTGGGTTCATCTACCCCATTGCCTATACCTCATGGGTTTCCAACACTATACCCATCAACAAAAAATAGGGCACTATCCGTGTCTGCACAGACTTTCACGATCTCAATCATGCATGTCCCAAAGACAACTTTCCAACGCCTTTCATCGATCAAATTATCGACGACTGCGCTAGCCACGAGGCTTTATCCTTCATGGATGGTTTCTCTAGCTATAACCAAATCCAAATCCACCCAGTCAATCAATACAAAACTGCATTTACCACCCCCTAGGGTAATTTTTCATATCGTGTCATGCCTTTTGGCCTAAAAAATGTTAGCGCAACTTTCCAACATGTTATGACATACATTTTTCACGATCTAGCTCATATAATCCTTGCATACTTGGATGACCTCATAGCTCTATCCAAAAAACACACCCAACATCTTGATGATTTACGGATCATCTTCAAATGGTGTCGTCAGTACAACATCTGCTTGAACCCCCTCAAGTGCGTATCTTGCATCACTGTAGGGCACCTCCTCAGATTCATCGTTTCACAAAGAGGTATTACTGTGGACCCCCTCAAAGTCCAGGCCATCACAGAAATTCCACCCCCATGAAATTTACGCCAACTCTAGAGCCTACAAGGAAAAGCTAACTTTCTAAGATGATTTTTCCCAGACTATGCCACTCGAGCACACGGTTTCCTTCGCTTACTACGTCGCGACATCCCAGTCCACTGGAATGAACATGCCCAAAAATCGTTCGACGACCTTAAAATGGCATTCTTCGATGCCCCTTTAATCAGTTCACCTGACTATAATCGCGACTATATCCTCTACATCTCATCATCAACTGTCTTAGTAGCAGGAGTTCTCGTTCAAATCGGTGATGACGATCATGAGCATGTCATTTACTGTATTAGTAAAAACCTCTTAGGGCCACCCCTGAAGTATAATCACGAAGAGAAACTAGCCCTTGCATTCATCCTCGCAGTCCAGCAACTGTGCCATTACATTCTGCTTCACACGGCTAGGGTCATAGGGGATTCCAGCCCCATGTAATACTTGCTTAGTCGTTGGCAAATTAACGACAAATTTTCTCGATGGATCGTTATCCTCCAAAAGTACGATCTCGAATTTTCAACACCCAAGAGTAAGAAAACTTTCGTCCTCGTCGAACTTGTCATAGCCTTCCCCTCTGATACTACCAGTTCCCCTGTCAATACTGACTTCCTCGATGAACATCTCTTTTATATCACTTTGGATGATCCTTGGTATGGCGACCTCCTCGTCTACCTCCGAACCCAAAAGTTCGGTAACCACCTCTCACAAGATGATTGTCGTCGTATTCACCACCAGGCCCCCTACTATCTCCTCATCGACGATATCTTATATCGACGAGGGATCGACACCATAATCTGTCGATGCTTGACTCTTGAAAAGGCCGATAGATTCTTGAATGACAGTCATAGCGGCGCGTGTGGGGGCCATCTCTCGGGGATGTCCACTGCTCAGAAAATCATCCGAGCAGGTTATTTTTGGCCTGCATTGTTTCACGATTGCATTCATGTCGTGAAGCGATGCAATAAATGTTAACTTTACACCAACAAAGCACGAGCACCACCCTCTCTTCTTCACCCAATCATTACTGTTGGCCTCTTTTGTAAATGGGGCATCGACTTCATGACTTGTAATCCTCCATCCAGCAATGGACACAAATACATCATTTTCGTAGTCGATTACTTCACAAAATGGGTTGAACCCATGCCTACCTTCAACAACACCACTGACATTGTAGCACGCTTTTTCTTTAATCACATCATATCCCGCTTTGGAGTACCACTCCAACTAGTCTCTGATCACGGGAAACATTTTGAGAATGAGATTTTTGTCGAACTCTCATCCTGGTTAGGATTCTCCCACGAGTTTGCCTCACCATATAACCCTCAATCCAACGGAAAGGTCGAAGTAGTTAACAAGGTCCTCAAAACCATGTTACAATGCACGGTTAACAAACATAAGACCAATTGGCATCATATGTTATTTTTCGCGCTATGGGATTACTGTATGACCGTGAAAATGGCCACTGGTTTCACACCATTTCATCTAGTCCATGGAGTCGAGGCCACTCTTCCTATCGAGTGCGAAATCCCCACTTTACGCACCGTAATTGAGCTATTACCCGACACTTCTCCAATGGAGCAGCGGTTGCTGAACTTAGAGTCCCTGGATGAAGATCGTCAATATTCATTATAGAACAATGAGGTAGCCAAAAAATGGTCAAAGGCCACCTTTGATCTCCATGTCAACCTTCACTCATTTCATGAAGGTGACCTCGTCCTTGCTTACGATATCGCTCACAATACCCTCGGTCATGGAAAATTCAAGTCACTATGGCATGGCCCCTACATTATCCAACATTGCCTCACCAAAGGTGCATACATCCTAGCTTCCCCCGAAGGACTCTCTCTTAAAGAACCCGTCAATGGGCTATACTTAAAGAAATTGTACGCCTAAGCATAGCCATTCTACATTAGGTTATTTCTTTTTATAGTGTTTTTAATCTTTTTTCCATACCTCACGTCTAAAATTTCATTTGTGTTATTGACAGATGCTTCCTCCATCAGCCTACCACATCGATTACGCTAACGGCGCCAGCCGTTGGACACAAAATCTCGCTTCGGCAACTTGGGCCCTCTATACCCCCTCACATGAACTGCTCCACTCTAGCGGCATATGTTTGGGTTCAACAACCAACAACCAAGCCAAGTACACTTCTGTCATTGGCCTCCTCGTTGATGTCAGCCATCATCGTATTCACCACCTTAGCATCTTACTTGACTCCCAACTAGTTGTCCTCCAACTCAACAATGTGTACCGTGTTCACGATCCTTGCCTTTTTCACAAATACCTGCAAGTTAGACTTTTATCTCAACATTTTGATTTCATTACATTTAGACATATTCCAAGACAATTTAATCAAATCACAGATAACCTAACTAAAATTATACTTGATTGGCATATATCACATCAAGATACCTTTACACACACATAAACCATCAAGAGCCTGTCACAACATATATAGATTAGACATCATAAATAACATTAAAAAACATACATGTGAACATCACAAAGACCCAAAAATGTATACTCATATATATATATATATATATATATATATATATCGGTCAACAGTGCCATCAAAATGTTTACATACACATAAAATACATCATATACAAAATCCGTAGGCCAGTGAAACACCTCGGTACAAAATTGGTGTCACTACACCAAAATGGGCTCACCAACCTATATACAATATACAAAAAATACACAGAGAGACACTCAAGGTGCCTCTAGAGCCCCACCCACTATCAGTCCCTCCATACCTGGAGGTAACTGCCCGGTCATCGCAGCACCTGCTACTGCTGCTCACCGAACAACAGACCGCCACATCAACGTAACTCCCACACACTAGTCCAAGATTCCCTCATCCTAGAGGCGCGACCACATGCCCTCAGGCACTCCCTGTAGCACCGCTTCCAAGCGGCAACGAATATCCTCAAAATCTCCCCCGGCCTCCGTCAGAGGAGCATGCGATGGCCCGGCACCAGGGTCATCAAAACGAATTCTCCTAGCCTCTCTCTCATCTTCGGCTGGCCTCGCCTCAACTTCCTCACACCAACATCTCTCTCTCACCCGTGACTCCCCTCGCAGAGGCCTCACTCGCCCCTAATGAGCCGGTGCTCTCATAAACTCAACCTCCCACCCACGAGGTCCCACATCTACACATACAAACAAACAAAAGATAGCATCAACATCCATCTATACATAATACCTGGTCATACTATCTCAAATATCAACATATCAAACAAATCACAAACATACCTCGGTGGTCAAAAACTTCTCTTGGAGGTAACACCATATCTGGATCACCCCCGAAGTCAACCCCACAGTATGGATACTACAGTATGATCTGTGGCATCTGCCACCACACCTGTGCAGCCTCGGCCGTGAAAAAATGGCCACCCTCACCACCACCGTGGCGAATCAAAATCGTCAACCACCACCTCAGTCATGGCTCTCGTGCATCAGGTGAGCCCAATAAAAATCTAGGGTGCAACATTGACACCTTCTCCAAAAACCAGGCCACCAAGATGGACCCAAAGGCAAAGTCCCTTGAGTCCATAGTCCGACACCTGTCAAGCTTCCCTACCATCTTGGCATGCAACATCAAGCCCCAGGAAAAATTCTCTCCTGCCAGTGCCCTCCCCATAATCCTCAGCTGACCACCACTGATCCGCTGAGTCTCGAGGGACCCATATACCCTCACAATCATTGCTGCTACACAACGATGAACTAAAGCATCCATAGCCTCGATACTCACTACGAAGCCTGACATAAAGTTCTCCCTTGAACAATACCTCCGACCCAAGGTAGCCAACTACCCGTCCCCAGGCAATAAAGGCTCCACTGGTAGGGGCATCTCCTGAAAAGGGAGCCCAGTCAAAAAGTACACATCCTCCACCATAGTAAAGGCTAGCTGCTCTTTCTACACCATAAAACAATGCAGATCCGAACTCCACATCTGGATCAAAAACTGAAGAAGATACTCCTGAGCTCGTATCAAAGGGCACTCAAAGAACTTTAGCAGCCCACAGGCTGCCAAAGTGGCACGAACCGTCAGCTCTTCAATAGTCATAGCCTCCCTCAGCTGTGACAAGTCCCGCTCTCGCCAGTGGACCGGCATCATCCCAATGATCTCCTGCAACCACATAATACAGTCCTAGATCATTCATCTCGGACATAAAACACATGAAAATCTCCAAAATATGAGTTTTTGCACCCATCAGCCTTGCCTCCAAGGCGCAGTTGTTTAAACCCACAAACGCCCACACATGTGTGCCTGTTCACCCCACAGGCACGCACACATGCACGCCTGTTCATCTCATAGGCATTCATGAATGCACGCCTGCCCGCCACACAGTGTCGCCTCCATGTGCCCCTGTCACGAACATAGGTGCGCATCACATCGTGCCTGTCCACTGCACAACCACGCACCCATGCGCAATTGTGTAGAAAAAAGGCACGCATACCATGTGCACCTTTTTCCCCGCTAGGGCGCACCCATGCACACATATTTTCATATCGCCCGTGCACTGGGGGGGGCACAGCCACAAAACCCCCTGTACGACCCTCCGTATAGCCCTTGCCCACAAATAGGAAACCTAATTCTATGTAGGACAATAAGACCACTAACCTGAAGCTCGCTGGTCCTAAATCGGCTGCCTCGTTCTCCCGCAATCTCCAAATTTCCTCTGAATATCTCTTGTCCAATCACTCTTACAGTAGGTACAAATGAGGTGGCAATGTGGGCCCTACAGCTATATATAGTCCCTTTTTCCAAACTTCCAGACCCCATTGCAGGAGGTCCGGGTGTCCATTTTTCGATCCATCTTCAGCCATGGGATCAACATCCCATCATCTACATATTCAAGGTAGTCCCTGGGCCATTTTTTATCCTTAGCCCCCAGGGAGCCATTTTTTCCATACCATGTCCAGGTACGCATGCTCATGTTCAAAATTATCAAATAAATGCTTGTATGTTCGATTCTCTTTAGGTATTGTTCACGTCGGGTATTTGTTTTTTCATGTGTGTAGGTACTTGGTCATCATACATTAGCACAACCCCTTCAGGTATATAATCAACACTAGCATGTAATCATTCCCTCTAAATCTCAATTGCATCCCCAGTCACACCCTCTGAAATTTTCCCTCAGGGTCCGCATATCCGACTCTGCAGTACCACCACCTCCATTGCATTTTGGGTACTGTCACCCAGTAGCACTCTCCCCCACATGAGTTGTCCCATTCATATTACCCCTTGGCACTTTGACACTCATGTTTTTTTTCAACCCTTTAGGGATGGGAGTCCCAATAGTCTTACACCATGTCGTGAATCAACCACATACTCATTCTCCTCATTTTGATAGATTTCCCCATGGACTCCCATGATTATCTCTTCAAGGTTCTCTTTTGACTACACCTCCACAGTATCATTAACCCTCCATTTCACCCACAATCAGTTTTCCCATCCACAAATTTCCCTCCATTTCATATACCTCATACAAAAACTCACCCATGGGGCCCCCAACCTCCACCAGTTCTCCAAGCACATTGCATCCTCACCAACCCAACCATATTACATTTAGGCACCTGTTTCTGTAGTTGTACACTCATCCCAAATTATTCTTTATTCATTTGATCTTTGTAAAAAAAAATTGTTTCAAGCATTTACATATCTTTTTGTCGTCACCTTCGGCGACCTTCTTCCCTCTTTTGGCCAACGCAACCCATGTCACCCTTGGTTGGGGCACTCCTTATCATCTACCCCCTGTTGACATCATCCATATACTCTGAGTATCCCATAGGCCACTTACCTCTTCTCTCTGATTTTGTCCACTTTGTCCCGCCTCTGGCACAACTTATCCTACGTCTTGTTGTCCCCGTGACACTCGACCTAGTTGAACGGTTGCGGCCACTTATACTTCGCATATACCCCCAACCAAGGGCAGTCTTGAGTCTTCATACATCTTTATTTCATCCATGTACCTCCTCAGTTCCTAACCTCACCTAGTAGATTTCACAAAGCCCTTTGCCTCTTGCAGTCGCGTCCCTCTTCTGTCGACATCAACATAGTTTCCAGAAGGGCGATAATATCTTGACTCTCATTACCTTTCCAATGAGAGGTCTCGGACGGCATAGGGAGAACCACAATTTCTCCATACTGTCATTGACCCCCGTAACATTCGACTTCAACACTTTCTCATGTTATGATGGGCCTTACTTTGGGACTATTGCATTTATTTATTATATATTTGTCGAAGACCTCTAAACTTGGATGGGCTATCAATGCCTATAGAATCCGTGATACTCCTTACAGGTGTCATTGCCTACTGTTCAGAGTATGTTCCTCCTCAGAATGGTCCTCAGCCTTTATCACAACCGCCCCCGAGGGCGCTGCAGTTGTCTACATCAACACACGGTTTCAATTAGTATGCAACACCCTTTCTTTTTTAGTTACATGACACGAGCATGGGGCATGCCCGCCTCGTTTGTACATAATTTATTTTTACACACCTTATCGAAGGTTAGTTCCTACAGGTTCCCTTCTCCCTCCAACAGGTCACTCTTGATACTCTCACTATCTCTCTCTCTTACAACGACACTCTCAATAGAAGAAACATTGATGAATTTCAACTATACGTATGCTCCTAACCTCATCCATCAGGGGGCATCTGTTATCACTGAAATTTCGTCTACAAATGGTTACATGAATCCAACATCTTCAAACAGTCATGAGGTCACCCATGGACCAAAATTACCACAAAATCATTTCCAAAATGTCTGAGACTATACAACCAGTGATAAAATTAAGGTGCGCTATGACTACACAGGGCGCGCGCACACATGTGCAAACCAGAAACTCACGAAAAGTGCACATGCACATGATGCATGATTGTGGTTGCTAAAAGCCGCGCACACCTGAGAACGGCACATTTATGAGATTGGTCGGCCTGCCACCCACTTCTGGTTCAACTTCCAAGTTGATTTGACATCCAAATCTCGGCTGGATCTGACTGGGTGGCTGGTCAAAGACCTAAAAATGCCCTAAACAACCCCTTTTCACATTAAAAGTTAGTTGCACAATACCTCAAAGTGATGTTATAAAACAAGGCCATGGGTGCACTACATTTTCAAGGAATTCATTTGCAAGGTTATGCTGCTGCTATTCTCTTGGGGAATCCTCTTTTATCATCAAGAGCATACTAGCATCATCACATTTGGGCAATCCATCTCACCTCTTGAGTGAATTAGCTTGGGATTCTTTCACCATTTCTTTCAAAGTTGTAAGAACAACTTAGTTGTGGGGGTCCAGGAGCCCTCCCTTGGAGGAAGAAGAGACCCAAAGTCCTATTTCTTCTTGGTGTTTTCTTTTCACTAATATAATCCTTGTCATTGGTGACATGAGTCTTATTAGTTTTTTGTTCTTATGTCCTTATGCTCAATAGTTTAGTTGTTATTTAATTTCTTAGTTTAATTCTTAGCTTAATCTTTTATGTTTCTTTTTCTAACCCTTTCCTTTACTGTTGTCTTGCTTAGCTAACCTAACTAAGCTTGTAAGCACCTCTGTTTTGCTCATTTAGGTGACAAAGGAGGCACAACAAATGTATTTAAGTGATTTTTGTGTGTTTACTTTGATTAACGAGCTCTAGACCTACATCAAGACCCTTATATTGTACATGGGGAAAAATTGAAGAATATGATGAAATGGGTTTGTAGAAAAGTTGATATAGTACAACCTAGTACTATTAGACTTCCTTTGGGTGTGAATGTTTACATGATATTTTGGAATTTTTATAAGGTAGTTTAACTTGTTCAACATTTCTCGAGAAAGTATTAGATTTAATTTTATTTTTTCACTTTAGTATATTTCAGGATTGAAATTAAAAATCTAATAATATAGCAAGATAAGAAATGTTATAGAAATTGTTATAGAAACATAGTATGATGGGTTGTATAAACTGTTGGTAGCTCCGTCTTGGAATTTTTTTATTTCCATTTATCACTAATTATATATCCTAGTATGCATTTCTTTGAGGCATTTAACATTGATTTTTACTCTCTGGAATTTAAAAAAGAAGTTC